>JAAEAF010001779.1:0-158550 GCA_011037195.1 Triatoma infestans
TTTCCCGATAACCAGGTTATGTTAAAGTTTCAATTTGAAAATACATTACAAAATAAATAAATAATTTGCTAAAATTTCAGTTTTGTGAAATGTTAAATTTTCAGTTAAGTTTTTTGTTAGTTTAATCTTTATTTATACCTAACCATGTATAGAATTGTAATCCGGTTGTAAACTGTAATAAATAAATAAACATTGTTACAGGAAAAAAAAAAGGGGGGGGCAATCCAATAAGCTAATATAAACGGTTAAATATATTTTATTTCAAAAATAATTGAGGAGAACAAGATGTGCAACAAATCAGTAGAAAAGTATTAATAATTGACAGTTGATCTTGCCATGGCACAAAAAAAGTGCAAAAATGACTTTGAAGAGTGTATTGTAAAAAAATAAGGATGGGGCAATGCAATATATCAAATTTTTGACTTTCCTTTGATTATTAGTTGTTGAAATTATTTTTTTCATACTCGTATGTACGTACACATTCGGATTAAACTTTAAAAAAATATGTTTACAGCTTGGTGGTCTTAAAGTATGTGTAACTGTGGAAATTCAGACAATCCTAGTATTTCCTCTTGAAGCAGTAGAGAAAATAAAATAGTTGAAAGACATATTTAGACAGCATATATTGATGATTTATTTAGTGGACTGTAAAGTAGGAACAGATAGGAGTTGATATTGATACCAATTAAATATAATTGAAATTAAATCTTTTTAATTTTCTAATTAGGTTAGTAGGTTAGTAAAGAAAATATTACTATGAACTATTTACAATGCGAATGAATAAAAGACGCATAAGAAGCTGGACAGTTGTTTTGATCCACCAGATGACGAATAAAGTGGTGTGAAAAAGATGTTGTGAGTCCGTCGAGTAGAAAAAAAACGCTGAGTGGTAATGTGTAGAAAACTTGGAAAAATGATGGCCTTGTCACTTGGAGGTAAGGCTTAAAATTCAAAAAAATCTTCGTCAAGGTCGTTTGCTGTAGACCTGTATAGAAAATTGTGGCCACAAAAATTGACGCTAATCTAACTAAAGCTTCTAGGCGTACTATTGTAGAAAAGGCAGAGTAGCCCGGAGGATCCTTTCTCACAGCCGAGAAAGGATACCCCCTTTGGCGTTGGTCTGTGGTGCCTCCATCGCCTACCCTTCGGGGTATAATCAGCCTCTGGCTCTCCGGTTTGGGGATTCCCTTCCCCAACCCATCCTGATCCTTTCCCCTTGCAGGGTGCCTGTAATTAATCCTGGGTTACTGATACTTCTGTACTTGAGGCAATGAAGAGGAATCAGTAGATGGATTTGGTGGTATCCATCGGACGTTAGAGTTGAAATACTGAACTACGGGCGCAAGCTACTATCCGAGGAGCCAATTGCTTGCAATTGAGGTAGGATTCGTAGTGGTCGTGGTTTAAACAGCAGCTCCAAGGACTGCGGTCATGAGTTGAACGGGGGGAGACTCGCTATATAAAATAAACCCCGGAACCAGCCCGTAAGCTGGTAGCGCATTTGTTGGGTGTGCGCGGTTCACCAGAGCCTGCTAGAGTTTGCCTTCTCTAGCTTCTGGGAGTGAAGTGTGACCTTTATGTGATCACTTTGCGCGCTGGTTGAGCGTATCTCAACTTGCCCTTAAATGGGTCAAGCGGGGGTGTGCCAGGGTTCGGCACTTCTGCTATGGTCGGGCATAGCACTAAACGACCCTTCCATAGTAGTGACATCCTCCTCTTGTTAAACGATCCTGTTGCTTGCGACGGGGTACCGGTAAACCGAACGATCTAAAAAGATCCCCCAAAGTACGAAAGCGGAAACAGGGTTGTCGGGAAGTAGCCCGGTGTGTAGGTGTCTTGGTGGGGAGGCCAGAGCTGATTGGCTGCCGGACTCTTCACCTGATGATTTATGTGTTATACCGGAAGTAGTATCCCTGGGAAGACAGGCGTTGACGCTCGCTAATGAAAGTTGACGTAATTAAATAAATAAACCAAAAAAAATATAAAACAAAACAAACCAAAATAAAATAAACTAACTTATCGAACATATTCATAAACATATATTATATAACATAGACTTGCGCATAGCAAATTTATGTGTATCAACTAAATTTGCTCTGTTATCAAACGGTTTTGACGAATAAAAAACCTGATGAAGGGTTTTAGGACGCCTGAAATCATTCGATGACCACGAAAAGAAACAGGGGCTATCACGGAAAATATCTCTTGGGATTATTCTTTTTTATCTAAGTATGTCGACATTTTTATGCCAGCAACCTTTTTAACACCAATATCTTAGCAAAAATAGTAATGGCAGATTAAATTTAAGATCTAATTCTTTGGTCTTCCAGAAAATGTTAAATTTTATAAATTCCAAAACAATTGTTTGAAATAAAAGCGTTTAGTCTTATATTTGTGTAGTAAACAATCTAAAAAAACACTCTAGAAATATTTGCTAAGAAAATTACAAAACAATATTTTTAATTCTAAAAACCATTATATTATATATTTTTTTAGTAAAACCATAGATTTATATTGAAATGGCATTGCAGAGGAAAGCTTAACCTTACAAATTAATAGATTTTTTGTTGAAAAAATATTACAAAGAAAAGTGATAGATACGTTTATGTGTAAATAGTATATAATGTTAAATCAAGTAAGAAATTGCTTGAAATTTTGTATAAGATTAAGAATATGTGATCGATCTTTTTCAAAATAACATTGGCAACAGATAAGGCTTCAAAATATAATTTGAAATTCCTACCAGTTGAAAAGCATCACACAAAAAAAAAAATATATAAAAGAAAAAAAAAAGGTATTTCTTTGTAAACTTAAAGTTTAATGGAAGAGATTCCGATTTTATATTGATCGGTTCACTATTACATGATGAATGTTTTGATCAATTCGTACACTTTAAAGTCCCAAACATATCCATATCGGTCTCAGGAGAGTCTTTAGAAAGTTACTAAAGTTTGAAGTGTGGTTAAGTAATCTAAAGGGTAATTTGCTAGTACGGCTAGTTTCCTGTCATTTAAAGTTCCCCAAAGTAAGTTTTGTTATTTTCCATGTCATGTTCTGTATTGGAAACTATATTAGATTTGACATTGAATTTATTTCATTATATTAGTTTGATTGTATTCAACAGAGTGAAAAAAAAACTAATTTGAACATTAATTATTCTTACTTTCTTTTTTTCTAGCGATAAATTCCATTAATGAAGTCATTTTTTTAAAAACTCATAATTACCTAAGATTTTAATATGAGAACGAAAAATTTTGGAGCAAATTAAAAATTCTTTTATTTATTTCTAATTGAAGAATTTTTTCACAAATTAGTCTTTACTTTCTCTCTTACTCTGAATGACAAAGTATTGCGGAAGTTTCATATTTTAGAAAAGGATTTTTTTGAACAAATGGTATGAATGTGGGCTTATGTTTGTGAGGTGTGTGTGTGTGTGGGCCTACGGTATGCCCTGCCTGTCGTAGGTAGCGACTAAAAGGGAGACCCTGCACTGGACAAGTCGTATCTTCTAATAAGATATGTATGAGTCCCTGTGTGGAAAGTAAAATCTAGTTGTGTCAGTCACTCTTACTTCAACAAATAGAGATATTTTGGCGTAAGCTTGTGGCGAAGCCATCGCCTACCCTGCGGGGTGTTATGAGCCTCTGGCTCTCCAGGTTGAAGATTCTCTCACCCAGCCCATCCTGATCCTTTCCCCTTGCAGAATTGCCTGCAAGTTACCTGGGTTACTAAAACCCCTGTGCTTGAGGCAATGGACAGGAACCAGTAGATGGACATTAGATCCATCGGGCTCGTTAGAGTTGAAATACTGAACTATGGACGCAAGCTAATTTCCGAGCCAATTGCTTGCCAATAGTGGCTTAACGAATAACTCCAAAAACCGAGGTCATGAGTAGAGCGGGAGGAGGCTCGCAATATAAAATTAACCCCGGAGCCAGCCCGCTGCTGGAAGCGCATTTGCTGGGCGTGCGCGGTTCACCAGAGCCCGCTAGAGAGTGGAGTGTGACCACGTTGTGGGATCACTCTGCGAGCTGGTTGAGCGTATCTCAACCTACCATTAAATGGGTCAAGCGAGGGAGTACTTCGGCACTTCCGCTATGGTCGGGCATTGCACTAAAATTCCTTCCATGGTGGTGGCATCCCCTTCTTGTGAAACGATCCCGTTGCTTGCAACGGGGAACAGGTAAATTCGAAAGGGTAGGTACGGTCTAGAAAGATCCCCCGAAGTACCAGGAGGAAAAGGGATATACGGGAAGAATGTCTGTCTGTCCACAAAACTTCTCAAAAACAAAAAATCATCAAAAGCTCTTACAGTTGCTAGGAGTAAAAGAAACTAAAATTACACAAAGTTAAACAGACATATGATAATGATTATATAACCGTCTGTCAGTTGAAATAACTGTATAAACATAATTATCAACTATGCCTAACAGATACCGGCATATATCTATTAATTATAAATTATACGGTAATATAGTTATACCAGAGATGAAACACCTTATAATTAAATTATATCTGTTTATGTAAATACGCGTAAACGTTATAATTAAATTATATTCCTTATAAACAAACAAATGATGTCTGCTTAAGTGAATACGAACTAAAAACGCATAATAGATCATATCACAGGGAAGGGGTTAGCTAAGTGGTTAGCGTAATGGTATTCCATGTGGAGGACCTGGGTTCGAGTCCAGCTATGCTGCTCTTATATTTTTCTCTTCCTACAGCCTCTACATCTCACTGCCCGTTGATGAACAGTGTTGTCTATAACGAGAGACCGACAATGTGTCCGGTTGCCGGCAGTGCACTGAGGAGCCTCCGGGCGCCAATGACCATAGATGTTGACGCGCCTTAAATTAAAAAAAGAAGAAGATCAAATCAAACAAAAACAAAATCAAAATGAAACAAGAATCACCAAGAAACTGTAGGCAGCTATTTTACATATGCTACTAACATTTTCCAGTCTAAACCATTCAACAAATCTATGGATCTAAGTTCCAAGTGAGGTTTGCTGAAATAGGTGAATGTATATTGTCAGATATGGTATGGAATTTATTGCAGTAGGGATGGGGCTAAATCAGAGACAAGTGGAATAATTAGGTCAGAATGGATTGTGTGATTGATTGGAGAAGTAAAATGGGACATTTACTATTATGGTTCTAAGGATTATAGATTGGAGAGTTTATATGCGGTTGAGGTTAGTTCATTTGGCTGTCCATTACAGTTCCTGTCCATTGAGGGGACCGCAAGGAATTGTATAGTTGTTTTTTATTCGCTAGAGTCATTTTGGAATGTTTGTCGAGTTATCATTTTAACAGTTTGTATCTGTTCTTACAGTCTATCCCTTTTTGTCCAGATGAAGTCCCAGATATTTCACTTGATTCGTAATGGGTATAGGAATATTATTGAGGTAATAAGAGGAGCAGTTCTACGGTTTAATGTAAATACTAGATATTTAGTTTTCTGTTGATTTACGCCGACTTTCCATTGACAAAGAATCGAGGGTTCGAGGATTTGGAGGTGATTTTGTTAGTTACAGGTAGCACTGTCAGGATCTGAGTGAGGAGAGAGAATGGCAGTATCATCGGCATACGTAGGTGAAGGTAACTGTATTAAGATGAATGAGTAGGTCAGCCGTATAAACAGTATAAAACAGAGGACCAAATATGCTCCCTTGTGTAACAGCTTTTTTAAATTTTTTTATTTTATTTAATTAAATTACAATCAACTATACAATTGTTAATGAGTAACTTGATATTTAATTATAAACTCGCAATTGATTTTAATTATTAATTATTTTAAAGTAAACAAATACTTCAAACTTAATTCAATTTTCCCCTCGGTTACTTCAGTTACCCTATTAATGTGGGGCGCCAAGGATTTCCAACTAATAAAAAAAAAAAAGGTTACAGTATCACCAGGGCCATTACCTTAACGTCCGTCGGTTATCGGCTTGCCCAACCATTGTTGTTTTATCAGTATTCTTCTTGTTCTCCAACAGAAATACCCCACCCCCATCCGTACTCTTAGTACTTTCTTTTGTTTTTCTAACGCCTTTAATAACCTATTAACGAAAAGGGTTAATATAATTTTATTTAGTTTTAGAACTAACCAATATAAAAGCGTAATACTGTGAATAAATTTACTTTATTCAAAGTAAAAGTTCAAAAGTTTTGCCTCTAACCACCGATTTTGCAACATCGATATGAAGGTAAACAAATTTTATAAATTTTACATATTATACTTTAATATTATTCGTAGCAATATTTGTTTAAACCATTTTCCCACACCTTTATTTTCAATAAGTTAAAAGGAGAAGTTAGGCTTTCTTGTTTATATATTACAAAATCCTAAATTATATATTTAACGACTGTATAAATGAATATTTTAATGAACTTAGAATGAAATAAAGTTGAAAATGAAGTAATGACATTAAAGTTTTGGTGGAAATCTATCAACCGGAAGTGTTACTTTACTAAACGGTTTTTTTTTTTAATTAGTTCTTCTTGATTTTTCTCAACATGGCTTCAAAAATTTTCTTTAAATTTCATATATACTCTTTACACACTCTTACATACTCTTTGATTTTTTTTGCGAAGTTCCTTGGGGGAACAGTAGCATTCAGCTTTCCACTAAAGTGGTACTTGCAGAAACTTGATTGTGCAATCTAAATAATACTTATTAATAAATATTAGAAACATTGCTATAATTTCAATAAAATTCTATAGTGAAAGTTTTCGATCGTTTGTAAAGGTTGCTTAACAAAAAGTTTATATCTCTTGTAAATCATCAATACGTTATTTGTGAAGATTTCAATTAAATCTCCTGCCTAGCAATTTTTTGTTTAATACTTACTATAATGTGATAGCAAGAAGAAAAAAAATATAATTTTTAAATAAATTATAAATCTAAAAATTATAACTATTAGTTCCAGCCAGCCGCTATCTGCAGGTCGAGAACCGCGGCAAACAAAAACCCTTTCAAACAAGGGTCAATACACAGCCAAAAAAACGCCGCTAAACCCTTTCAAACAGGGGTCATTTTACGGTGAATGTACAGAGGCCATCTGGCCTGTATTCCCTCCATACAAGGGTCAATGAACGCTCAAGAGGCCACCTGGCTACCATCTATTAACAAATGGTCTTTGTTAATCACCGACTCGCCACCATCTGTCGCCACCCTGGTCACCGACCTACCTAGGGTCAACATACTGCAAGAGATGTCTTTGTGTGGCACGTACTTACACATCTGTCAATGTGTGAGTGATACCAATATAAACGTCGCTCAACGGGAGGAGGGGATCAGTCTACATCAGTCATACACGAGTATCAGATCAGTCATAGAGCAGTTATACATCAGTCTTCATCAGTATTCTATCAATCATCAAGCACTATCGATCGAGGCCACTGCTGCCTCAATCGTCGAGAAGGGTTATCTGGAATGGCTGCTGAGGAAAGTTGATGAACTAATGGATGATGATGGGCGAGGCGGAACATAATGAAATTTGCGGCAATATATTTGGACAAGGTCACTTATAAATGGAATCTGGAAATCGGAATCGAGGTTAGAAACATAAAACGGAGCATTGGTTATATAACGGAGTATTTTGGATTGTAGGGTTTGGAGGCGGTGGAATAAGAGAAAGTAAAAATATAAATATTAGTGTTCTTTGTTTTTTTGTTTATCCATGAGGAATATTGTGTAAACGAATATTGAGCTTAGAGACTTGTTTCTTCAATCACTATCTAGCAACGATAGTAAGAAGAACGACGAATCACCATGAATCACTGGCCAACAAATTTTAAACTTTTTTATATTTTCTTTACACTATGTTTACAATTTAATTTTCTTACATTTTTTATAATAATAATAATAATAACAGCAAAAATAAATTACTTCAAAGTTATCAAAGTTTTGAAAAAAAAAAATGTACTTAAAAAATACAAGTTTTTTGTAAAACTAAACTAAATAATAAGGGAAGGGATTAGCTCAGTGGTAGCGCGCTGGACTAGCAATGCGGTGGTCCCGGGTTCGAGTCCCAGCTGTTGCTCTTAGATTTTTTCTTTCTAGGATCCTCTTACCGCTCACGGTCCGTTGATGGACAGTGTTGACTGTAACGAGTGAGGCCTCCGGACAGTGTACTGAGAAGGCTCCAAACTTTTGGGGTAGCTATATTGGGCCCAGAAAGGCTTTGAATAGCATAGGGCTGGTCCCTCCCCACAGACAATTAAAAAAAAAACAACTAAATAATAGATAGTAATATGATTTGTTGGGGGGTGGTGGACTGGGGTGGAATTACAATGCTTAAGTAATAATAAGTTCTATATCACATATCTTAAATCTTCTCTAAAGGAATCTCGTGAGGTCTGTGTTTATACAGAAATTGGAGAGGATGAAAAAAAAACAAATTAATATATCGATACCCAAAAATATATAATTAAAAAACAATATGTATCAAAAATAAATAAATACAATATTGTGATACCACAACATAAGTGTCTTGTCATTTAGGAGAAACTGTATTTTTTAAAATTTACATACCTTACATACTTTCTGACTTGAAGAAGGTTGGGTTTCTTGGGGCACTTTCATCACTCACTACTGTAACATGGCTTTTTCTAATGATAGATTTCACTCTTTTTACGGTATAAATTTTGAACTGAACTCCCTCTCCCTAAAAGGGTCAACCTTATATATTCTACCTCCACCCACGGGGAATGTGAGAAGAGGGAAATTCCCTTTATCCTAAATAAATGTAATGATAAGGGTAGGCCAGGTATCTCTGACTCAACTAACTGTTTCTTTTGTGCCTTCCAATCTTCAAAAAATCCAACTTTATAAATATATACCTTGGAAAAATTCCCTACTTTTACAATTATAAAATATTTAACAAGAATATATTATAATACAATTTATATTTATTAATTTCGCCCAAAGATTTACATATTATAAGATGTTGATATTAATTAATTAAAACGTCTTCCTACTTTATTGTATTTGTTTTGTATTCATTCAGTTTTGAAACTTTCTGATATCGATGGCCAACAGTAAACAGCAAACATTTCTGGATTTATTCCACTTTATTTATTTAACATTTTCCAACAGTGGAAATAACTTTGATGAAACCGCTAATAACTTGATAACATCACTCAAGTTCAATGGAAAGAAGTTCAAATGGAGTATGTAAGAAAATGCATTTAAAGACTCAATTTTACAATTTAATGTTTTTATAATTTTTCAAGATTTCCCTAAAAATTTCTTCATAGTTTTCCGTTTTTTTTTTTTTTGCCCCACAAAATTGTTTTAACAGGCGTTAACAGGAGGCGTGTTTAAAAAAAAAATTTACTTACAATAGGAAGGAAGCGGATCGTTCAAAGTAAAAAAAACGATAAAATCATGTGAGTGTTTAATACCAGATTTTTTAGCTTTATTTTTAGTTAAATTGATGTTTCGAGAGATATTTTGTTGACTGATTTTATTTAGGTCAATAAATAGCATATACGTATGATTGTATATAGGAAGCTCGCGTTGGAAATGAATAAAGTGACAACCAGTTTTTCCAACGGCTTTAATAATATCTACCGGTCATTTGTTGTGTTGAATATATGAGGGTAACAAATTGTATTTTTTATTTTATATAATATTCATACCAATCAAAATAATTTAAAATCCAGTACTAGGCTTTATCACATCGTTTTTTTTGTTTTTTTTTTTTTTTTTTTAATAAAAAGGGTGGAATATAGAAAATTCTTTCACTCAATGACAGTGATTCAGTTTTGGCAGCATTATCTGACCTTTTAAATATCAATTGATTTTGTTTTTTTTTTTTTTTTTACGCTTGAGATGAAGGCCAGATTGTATTGGAAATCTTTTTTATATTTATTTGTTGAATTTTTACGTCATTACAGAGTATAGATCATTCTATTAAATAAATAAAAAGGATATATAATCATTTAAAAAATAAATAAAAAATCTTATTAAGTGCGCTAAATTGTATGTAGGATAATCAATGGTTAGGGGTAAAAAAAACAAATATTGTTGAAAACACCTTCTTTCGATGTTTACATACAGACACACTGTTACACATTTGTAATGTTACTCAAAATGTTAAGCCGTATAGCTAGATCGCAGTAGCGTCCAGAACTTGGATTTTTTTTTTTTTTTTTTTACTGGCGCTACAGCCCACTAATGAGCCTTGGCCTCCTCGATGCTCTGGCATCCTCTCTCACACCATCAGCCCATCGTAGCCTTGGGCGTCCAACTCTTCTTACGCGATCCAGCCTTTCCTCCATAACTTTTTTAGGGCCCAGCTTAATAATCTTAATTACATCTGGCTCCTCCCGATTTGTCCGCCGTCGCCAGACTGTACCTTCTTTTAGTGGACCAAATATCCTACGAAGGATTTTCCGCTCGAAGGCTAACAGCGCTTCTCATCGAATTTGGTGAAGACCCCCGTCTCGGATCCGTATGTGAGGACAGGACGAAGAAGAGTTTTGTACAGGAGTACTTTTGTGCCCCTCGATACCAGTTTGCTTTTGATGTGGCGATTAAGCCCAAAATAGCACCTATTTGCCAGCATCAATCTCCTTTTGATTTCTAGGGTCACTTCGTTATCCCTAGTGACAAGGGACCCTAAATAGGTGAAAGCGTCTACTCTTTCAAACTTAAAATTACCTATCGATACATATCCTGCGCGCCCAGCATCTCCCCCCGCATGGATATATTTTGTTTTTTGCTCGTTTACCACGAGTCCTACTCTCTTGGCAGCTCTAGTCAAGCTCAGGAAAGCATTCTTCATATCATCAAAAGTTCTGCCTACGATGTCCACGTCGTCAGCGTACGCCAAGATCTGAACGGAAAATTGTGCCGCTTATTTTCACGTCCCTCACTATCTTTTCTAGGGCTAAGTTAAAGAGTAAGCATGATAATGCGTCTCCTTGCCTTAAGCCTTTATTCACACAAAACTCAGGGGATAGCCCTCCCTGTAAGCGCACATAACAACGCGAATCTTCCATTGTCATTCGGACTAAGCGGACCAACTTTGGGGGAATTCTAATTTCCAATAGCGCTTTATAGAGTTCCTCCCGCTTGACACTGTCATAGGCCGACTTGAAGTCCACAAAGAGGTGGTGGGTCTGAAGGTTATATTCTCTGCCCTTTTCCAAAATCATTCTTAAAGAGAATATCTGGTCGGTTGTGGACTTGTTTTTCCTGAACCCACATTGATATTTTCCTAATTCTCTTTCGGCATGAGGCAGGAGTCTGGCGTAGATTATATTGGACATAATCTTATAAGCACAGTTGAGAAGTGAGATCCCTCGGTAGTTGTCACATATTAACTGGTCTCCCTTTTTGAAGATAGGGCATATAATCCCCTTCTTCCACGAGTCAGGCATTGTCTCCCTGGTCCATACTTTTAGAAATAGCTCCCTCAGTTCTCTTAGGAATTCCTCACCGCCATACTTAAACAATTCTGCTGGCAGGTTATCACTGCCTGGGGCTTTGAAATTTTTCATTTTATTAATGGCGTCTCTAATTTCTTCCTCATCCGGCGGTTCTACTTCTTCTTCCAAGCAGATTACTTGGTGAGCTTCATTTATTGCGTCATCGTTTAGGAGACTGCCGAAATAATGTGCCCAGCGATTTAAGACCTCGTTTTGTTGTGTGACCATTGTGCCATCCTCCAATCTACAGTAGCTAATTTTTGGTTCAGAACTTGGATTAAGCTTTCGTTTTCCACAACTAGACAGCAGTACTTTGACCTTGACAAATCGGTTTTAAAACACACACACACAACTTTCTCTTATTTCAGTTTCCAAAATTGTAATTCGACAAATTTTATAGTTTAGTGTAATCAAATTTAATGAAATTCGTCGGAGTTCGTCAAAAAATTCGTTGAAAACTGAAAAAAAAAATTTTTGTTCAACTAGATGGAACATTAAGAGGGAAACATAATCCCACTCCTCCCCCTTAAAAGCCCCCTTAAATGACATTACAAGCTCTTTATATGTGTATTTCAACATTTCTAGTTTAAAGAGTATCGTTGAAATTCGGTTTCAAAGAAAATACTAGAAAACTGAAAAATACATTTCAGTAAAAAATTCACTTCCGGTCATCAGATTTTCTTTTAAACTCGGAATTTCAACAATACATTTAATTCTAAGTAATATTCTTTATATGATAGAATTATTCCGCTTGTAGAAATTTGAAATATTGTTCACCTTTAAATGCACTTTCTTAATCCTGTTTAATTTGATTGTTGTAGAGAGATACACCATCCAGCTCGAACGGCGGTGCTGCTCAACTAAATAGAGTTGCAATGACACAGCGTACTGATCAATCAAGATGACATCCATTAAATCAGCGAAAGAACCGAATATTATTGAGGCAGTCATACAACCAATTAACAATTTGATTCGTTGGATTCGTGTCGATACTACAAAAAACATTAAATCTGGTACAAGAAACACATTCAATCAACAGAGTCATGAACCATATATGTGGTATGGATTATGCCGAGGGAGTCAATGATTATTAGCTCTGCGATCACCGTCAGTTTCTTTCTGTTGATACCGACATCTTCGAAAAAAGATAGAGTATTCTTTTTGGGATCGTTCCCCTGGAACCGAACCACAGTCCATAGACCGCGAATCCCCGTTCCCCGAACTCTTCTCTGAACTTTTCTTGCAGGAAGGGCACGCATTTTCCTGTTTGATTGGGTTCATTGCCCTCAAACCTCACTGCAGGGTCCAAAATCAACGCACTTCCACCTTTGCTGTCAAACGCTACTATGTCTGCGTACCTCGGCGAACCATCTGTGCCCACACAGTATACCTCTTCGCGGCACGCGTAACCTTTCTCTTGCATAAGCTCAATGATACTCCTCTTAACGCCATGGTGCCTGCGGGTCAAAAGCAACTTGCTGTTGGGGCAGCTTCCCAGCACATGGGCTTGGAAGTTTTGCTGTTTTTGGCCCAAATTAATGTTTTATAAAAATTAGTAAAAAAATAATTAATTAAAAAAAAAAAAATAGCATAATCTCTCCCACAGATATCCCGTTCCGAACAAAGATAAAATTCAGTAAACATAATCTTTCAGGCTGATTCGCGGCCATTTTCATGTAAAATACTTGGGTCTTCGGGTTGAGAATGCGTCAGTGGTAGGTTATGAACAGAAGTTTGATCCATATTACAATAGCCTTCTTTATGTTAATGTCACTCAGTGTTGTAACAGATTTAGAGGTGATACTACCCTGAAAAAGCCTAATGCAATATAGGCAATAAACGTCGGGTTATAACAAACCACATACGCTGTCTCAATCCGAAGACCTAAGTGTTTTACTTTCAGTAACGTCACTTCCGATTGATTTTGCCAAACCCAAAATCTTATAATCAGATACGATGGTGATATTTTTAAACATGATATCAAATTTGAACGTTTATTATTATTTTTTTTTTTAATTTGTTCACATAGACGCACATTTTTTTTTTCATATTCAGGGACGTCAAAACATCTATTTCTGTGAATAGTAAATTTCCAAAATTTGACACTTCCTTTTCGGGAGTAAAAATATTGGAGCTTTTAATTTTTTTTTTTTTTTACTCAGACAACAACCTTTCGTCGAAATATTGTTCCAGCTAATAAGTCTAATAAATTATCTTTGCTCATCTTTTACTGATTTTATTAAATAAAAAACTAATTAAGTGAGCATATATATAGCTATATGTAACTATATATATAGTCGTTGAATAAAATATAACTCCAACAGCTAGGTGTAAAATAGGTCTGTAAGTTTTATGATGTTAAAGAACATTAATTTTTTCCACACTGTTTGCACCATCGCAGTGAATATAATTGTTCGTTAAACCACCTCTCTATTCTACCTTATCTAAATCCAGGTACAAAATAAAACACAAAAACTGAGAATTGAAGATAAAGAAACAGCGGCCGCTAAAAGAGAAAGAGCGGTGAATTGGAGAATGTTGGAAGCCATCTCTTCTCAGAGATGAGAGAAGGCAAGTGACTCTGAAGGTAGGTGGTTGTCATGGTGGTTGGTATATCGCTCCATCTAATTCATGCTACCAAGAGTTTCTCTCCAGTAAGCTTACCCAGTACAGTTTTTGCTGCCTTTGATAGCAAAGTTGGCTGGGGTCTGCTGCATAGCTTATGTATTAGAGATATTTATCATCTTTCTGTAAATCTAGATTCATTTTTGCTTCGTCTTCTTCTCCTTTTTTTTATGTATTTTTATTATTATTATTATTCCACTATTCCATTATCTATTGTTTATTAGTTATTTAGTTATTATTCAATTATGTATGTATTATTATGGTTATTAATATTATATTATTATTATTATTTCCCCCTGTGGTTCCGGGGGTAGAATAGGGCCACAGTGTCTCCCGCTTGACGTAAGAGTCGTCTAAAGGGGCAACTGACCGTTGACCGGATACCTTTTCCTCTCTTGCCTAATCCCCGTCCCTTCCTTCTTCCCCACCGATCCTTGTTTCCCATCTGTTTTCCTGCCTTTTCGGTCCATTTTTGCGCTGGGGGGGTGTTCCCCTTGCTGGCGGCTTCTTTTGCGCGGTGGGCCCTCGGGTGGAGGGTACAGCCTAAAAACTGGGTTCTATCTTGCGCTCCCAGGCCGCCGGACAGTACATTGGCCCCGGTCGGAGTAGCCTTCATGACCTGGCTGCCTTATCATCCGGTGTATAATCTCGTTGGCTGTGGTAGTTCCGGATGGCGACCGGATTAGGGACCTGCCGCGGTTGGCGGGAGGCTCTGCCAAGGCCACCGCTTGCGGGCGCGCTGCGCTTGGGGGGCCGCGGGTGCGGGGTTATGGCGCCTCCTCGGGTGGGAAACTGGGTCGGATATAGACCTTTATCCCCTTTCGAGTGGGCGAGTGAGGTGAGGTGTGGAATTTTTAATAAATAAAAAAAAAAACAATGAAAAGTAATTTAAAAAAAATAGTCTCAAAAGCGCAAGAGACAAGAAATGAGGGTTCCCTTACCCCACAGAGAACGTCAGGTGCTTCGGAGGTGAAGGACTCGACCCCCCTGAGAGGGGAGACTCCAGTCCCTTCCAGCGGAGCTCTAGGTTGAAGAGAACGCCGCCAACTACTCCGCCTGTGGCGAAGAGTTTGGTAGAAACAGCGGACAAACAAGAGCTGAAGGATGTCCCAGAAAGTTCGCTAGAGAGAATAGAAATTAACGCGGAAGAGGAGCGGGTTGAATCCCCGGCTATTTTGCGGGTTCTTGCAGGTGGCTCAATCGGCTCCCCAGAAGAAAAGGATATGGAGAACGCTCGTAAGAGAGTAGATGAGGAACTGCGTAGAATGAGGGACATTATTAAAAAAATGAAACTCGCTACAAGTCGACAGCGGAATATCAGTATGGATATTAAGGACGGCTTGTGCGAAATAGAGGAGTCGGTAGAGGTTGTGGAATCTCTCAGAGGTTTCTGGGGGGTAGCGCTGCAGCGTCTAATTAGGTTGCAAGGAAGGGTTAAGCCACCAGGGAGACTGGCGCAAGTGGCAACTCAGACGCCACCAATATCTAGGCCAGCAGCCACACTTGATAAGAAGGCTGCCCCTGCGGAAGGAGGAATAATGGTGGCAAGAAGCAGAAAGGACCCGTCCTTGTATGAATGGACTGAAGTTCGTCCTAAGAAGAGGCGAGAGCTCCAGAAGGCTAACGTCCAAAAAGCAGTAGAAGTAGAGTCACCTGCTGTAAAAGAGCAGCCTGCTCAGTCAAAGGGTAGGAAGAAGAAAAGAAATAAGAAGAAGACACAGGTGAAGCCCCGCCTAGATGCTCTGCCGATCAAGCGGCCGAGGGGAAGTCCTATGCCGAAGTTTTAGGAGAAATTCGAGGAAAGGTTAAACCAGAAGATACGGAGACAGAGGTCAGGTGAATCCGGCAGACTAGATCTGGTGATATCCTGGTTGAACTAGGGCGTAATACAAAAGACAAGGCTGCTTTTGAGACGGCTATTAATAGCATTCTCCAAGAGAAAGCGATGGTCCTGCAACTTGAACCCAAAGCCTCAGTGGAGATTCGAGACCTTGATAGCCTTTCTACAGAGGAAGAAGTCAAGGAGGCAGTTAAACACCACTTAGGAGAAAATGCCGGGGACATAAGAGTCCATCTTACTAAGGCAAACAAAAGGGGTTTGAAGGTAGCAGTCCTGCAACTCCATGCGAGGGGGGCCAGCGAACTCGCGAAAGATGGATTCATCAAGATCGGCTGGGTACGCTGCAGAGTTAGGAAACGAGCAATAGTGACGAGATGCTACAGATGTCTTGGGTTCGGGCACATCGCAGGAGTTTGTAAGGGCCCGGATCGTAGCAGTCTTTGTTATAAATGTGGCGAAACGGGGCACATAGCGATGAACTGCACAGGAAAAGGAAGTTGCATGCTCTGCGCAGAGAGGACCCTTCCTCCGGAAGCATGCCAGCATCTCCCCGGATCGGGAGGGTGTGTAGTGTTTCGGGAGGCTTTAGAACAGGCTAAGAAGCTAGTCGCCTGATGAAGATCCTTCAGGGGAACCTCAACAGGAGTAGAACAGCTGACTCCCTCCTCAGTGAGTTAATTTCCGAGAAAGGGTCGGATCTGGTGTTCCTTAGTGAACAATACCGGGATCGAGGCCCTCGATCTTGGTTCAGTGACCTGCTTGGGACGGCAGCAATCTGGGTCCCAGACCTGGGGGAAACTCCAGTGGAAAGTCATGGCAGGAGGAACGGTTACGTCTGGATAAGGAGCAAGGGGGATACGTACATTAGTTGCTACTTTACCCCCAACGAGAGCATACATAATTTTAAAGAGAAGCTGAGCTCCCTAGAGGACGAGGTCTCGGGTATGGCTGGTACGATATTGATGGTTGGCGACTTCAATGCGAAGGCAGTCGAGTGGGGGATGCCTTCAACGGACAGGAGGGGTAGGCTCACCCTGGAGATGGTTGCCAGAATGGGGCTTGTCGTCCTGAACGTCGGTTCGACGTCAACTTTCCGACGCCCCGGCTACACTGAAACGATACCGGATATCTCCTTGGCCTCTGAGCGATTCGCGACGCGAATCGAGAATTGGGCAGTAATAAAAGACTATACCGGGAGTGACCACCAGTACATCACCTTTGAAGTGCGCGAGAGGACTTGTGACAATAAGCTGGAAAACCAGGAGGTCTACCCGAGGTGGAATCTGGACAGGATGAATTCAGAGCTATTCTCCGAAGTCCTTGGCTGTGGAGAAGCCCAAGTGAAAAGTATAGTGACTGAAGGGAAAGTGGGAGCTGAGGCCGTCGTAGCCTCAACCATGGGGCTTATTGCCGAGGCTAGCCAGCAGTCAATGCCGCGGAAGGGGCCATGTCACGGTAAGCGTCCTGCTTATTGGTGGACGCCGCATATCGCGAATCTACGGAGAGAATGTGTCAGACGAAGAAGAAGAGCCCAACGAGCTGGACGTCGATCAGACGCCAACTTGCGCTCGATGGAATATAGAGCTGCAAGACGAGAGCTACGCCGCGCAATCTTCGAAAGCAAGAAGCGGTGTTGGGAGAAATTGAATGAAGAGGTGGATATGGATCCATGGGGACTTGGTTACAAGATAGTGACACAGAAATTAGGAGCCTTTAAGAGGCAGGCAGTAATGGATGTGTCAACCATGGAAAACATAGTGAGGACGCTTTTTCCTTCACAAGTAGAGCGGAGGGTGAGAAACTATGGTGAGGTAGGAGATTTCCACCTGTTCACAAATGAAGACATGGAAAGGGCATTGCGCTCTTTAAAAAACAAGAAGGCTCCGGGCCCCGACGGTATTCCTAATGAAGTACTTAGGATTGTAGCGCAACAGAACCCCGGATTACTGCTAGGAATGTTTAACGCTTGCTTGAAAGCTGGAGTGTTCAGCTCCAGATGGAAGATAGCGCGTCTGATCCTCATCAGTAAGGGAAAGGGGGACATGCAACCCTCATCTTTCCGGCCCTTATGCATGCTGGATACGGCAGGAAAATTGTATGAGAGGCTTCTCAGAGAGAGGTTGACGCTAGCGATCCGAGAGGTTGACTGTGGATGCGGTAAGAGAAGTCACTGAAGCAGTGCGCAGGGCTGAAGACCACAATCACCACTCTCGGCGAGTGGTACTCTTGGTTACGCTTGATGTGAGAAATGCCTTCAATTCTCTCAGATGGACAGATGTGCTGCAGGCGTTAGAGGATAATTTTCGAGTCCCGAAATACCTCTTGCGGGTGTTAAGCGATTATCTGAGGAATCGGACGATCATCTACCAGACTTCCGGAGGACCAAAAGCCTCGGCAGTGACGGCAGGTGCGGCGCAGGGCTCAATTTTGGGCCCGGACCTTTGGAATGTGGCGTACGACAGCCTACTCAGGCAGGAAATGCCAGAGGAAACGGTCCTAGTCGGATATGCAGATGACGTGGCTGCGCTTATCGCTGCTCGCGATACCAATAAAACCCAGCTAAAATTGTATCAGGTGATGCGTGTGATCAATAGATGGATGGCCGAGCATGGGTTGTCGTTGGCATTGTCCAAGACAGAAATCGTGGTGTTGACGAAAAAGAGGATCCCCACGAGTATCTCATGGCGCGTTGGAGAGGTAGCCGTGATTTCTAAGGATACCGCAACATATTTGGGATTAGTCATCGATAAAAAGTTGAGCTTTGGCAACCAAATTCAGTATGCAGCGGATAAGGCCGCGAAGGACACTGCTGCATTGAGCCGGTTGATGACAAATTTTGGCGGTCCACAGGCCAGTACGCGCCGAGTACTACTAAGCGTGACCCACTCAATACTGCTCTATGGAGCCGAAGTGTGGGCAGATGCACTCAACAAGGAGGCGTATAGGAAAAGATTAGCGAGGGTACAGAGGCTGGGTGCATTAAGGATTGCGCCTGCGTACCGCACCGTGTCCGAACCAGCAATTATGGTCATTGCCGGAGTGATCCCGATTGCATTCCTTGCATGGGAACGTAAAAGACTGTACGGGAAGAGGGCAGAAGGAAGAAAAGAAACTCTAGCCAGGGAAGAAAGAAAAAGAACCTTCCAAAATTGGCAGGCTTCCTGGGAGGACGATCATTGGGGTCGATGGACAGCCAGGCTGATTAAGGGGGTTGAGGAATGGGTGAGAAGGCCGCACGGTGAGGTAGACTTCTATCTCACCCAACTCCTGAGCGGTCATGGACACTTCAGGGCTTACCTGAAGAGGATGGGGAAGGCTGAGGAGGAGGAGTGCCTCTATTGACCGGGGTGTAAAGATGATGCCTCGCACACCTTTTTCGCGTGTGACCGGTGGCAGCGTTCGAGGTGGGACCTGGAGGAGGTGATAGGACGGCAGACTCCAGACACGCTGGTAAAGACGATGCTATCCAGTGAGACCAGCTGGCGTCACACAGCGGCATACGTGAGGGGAATTCTTATCAGAAAGAAGCAGGATCTGGAGGAGTTGGAAAAGAGGAACCCCTAGGGGGATAGGACAGAGGCCTAGCCTGATGTAGTGCTGGAATCGGCGAATCCAGGCTAGGTCCAAGCAGAGGGGGGTGTTTTAGCCGGTAGTCTCCGGGAGTCCGGCACGGCGTGCGTAAATGCATTTCACCACCCCAATAAAAAAAAAAAAAATTATTATTATTATTATATAATGTACTCTGCCGTGACAAAGGTAGTTGAGAGGCCCATGAGGCCCATGAGTGAGATCAGCAAGATGCTCCCAATATTAAATTTATTTGAAATAAATGAATTCTTATAGATTGGGGTCACTACATTTTGTGGTATCGTTGCTAAGTCCAAATGCCTGATGTTTACTGAAAATTTTGGTACTTGGTCCTTCCTTAGAATAGGTTCCAGGACACTTATCAGTATCGGGTGACCAAATGATTTCGACTGATGTTGCAGCTTCTTGCCTTTGAAGATGATTGTGTCTTCGTTTGGCTTTAAAAGATATATTCTTCGGAGTGTTTTTTGTTCCATTTCGGTTTCTTTTTGTATGGTTAATGTTTCTTCATTAGGGAAGACTGCCAAATATTGATTTATTTCTTCGACCCATGTCACTTGACTGTCTCTGATGTTGAGTGAAGTGAACTTGCAGGAAGACGTTGTTCCTTTGGTTAAGATTTCTTCCTCGCACTGGGTTGACTGGTATACAAGTTTGTGTGAGGAGCACAGATACCCAGAGGGTAGTTTGATGTTACACATTGTTCGTAAACTTTCAGTTTTTGTACTGCTGGATTTTAGAAGGAATCTTGTGGATGGGAGTATTGTCATTAAGATTGAATTGGTGAGGGATGGAATAGGATGTAGGTAATACAATTAAAAATGTTCTTTTTTTAGGGTAAGGAAAAAAAGGATGAAATAAATAATTTCATTTCTATGACTAATTTCACAATCATATCCAAGAATTTTATAATGTCAAACATGTTTTCATATTTAATTTCAATGGGTAATTGGTCATCATATCATAATAATGTACAATGTTTTCTAATTCTGAAAATAATTCATAAGTTGAAATAATTCTTGGATGAAATGTTTTGAGTTACAAAATGTGAGAGAGTTCTCAATATCATTGACAATATTTAGGATCATGTTGTATAATATTTCTACATGATTTAGAATGTCAGTTATGACACCATATTCGTAAACTTCATACAAATCGTCATTTAATAACAATAATTTCTCTTTTATTTCAATGTTAATTTCGTTAATTGTTACTAACGTTTTATTAAATGTTGTATTTGATTAAAATTTCTTTGATTAAATTTTAATTCCTCTAGAACAATCATAATTCTCTCCGTCATAAGCATCCAAGTTACTGCTTATGCTTTTTATTTCGCTTACTAATCCATTAATAATACCTCTTTCATTTCTTAGCTTATTATTAATATTATTATAGATATTAATTACCTCTAATTTTTCATAGATTACAATTTTTTCTATGATTGATTAATTTACCGTAGTTCCTTATAATTTTAATTTAGTTTATATTCTTTATTTCATTTTTATAAAGATCACTTACATTAAATATATTAAATAAATTTTACTAATAATTATTTATGTCATGCAGTTGCTTCAATAAATGCTCTATTTGATAATAATGTACAAAGGTGTGAGTGCTCGTATATAATTTGGCATGTCCCATCAGTATTGATTATATTCCTAGTTATGAGTAATGTCCCGAATCTCTAAATATCGCCCTGTGGGGAAGAAGAAGGCCTTGGAACAGGATCCTTACGTTTAGATTTGTCTGATCCAAGTTGTCTTGGTCGTTGATATTGGACAAATGGATTTTCTCGCGAGTGTTAAAGTGTCTCGGGCTAATTATAAGTGTTTTAAGTTTTGGGTCTAGTGCAGCGGTTCTTAACCTTTTTAGTGGTCAGCACCCCCTTGAATCTGAAAATAAGCTCTTGCACCCCCTTAAAAAAGTGTGTGTATTTTTTATTTAAGAAAAAACATTTACTGCATAAAAAAAATGCCGTGTTTATTTACAATGTATATTACTACATAACATAAAAGGCAATATTTAAATTTTAATGGCTAGGTTGTTGTTGTTTATTCATAATAATTCTATTAAAACGAGGCTCTTTTTTTGAAAGAGCCACGCGTAAGTCACCAGATGTATTTAAGCGATTTCTGGCTTTTGTTTTGATGTGCAAAAGTGCTGAAAATCCCATTTCACAAAGGTAGGTGGTGGCAAATGGAAAAAGTGTCTCTAGTGCTGCTTTCGCCAGTTGTGGATAAGCTTCTAAATGTTTACACCAGAACTGTTGTAAGTCTAGTTTTTCAAATTCCATTTCCTTACGCACATTAGCTCGCTAGTAGCCTTTTGCAGTAAAATATCAGCACTGAGATCTTCAATGCGCGATCGAATCACATCATTCGATAGCGGAATTTGTTGAATTTTCTTTTGTGCTTCAGAACCGAATAAAATTTTTGCAATTTCAAGTGCAAAAGTACAATCTCCCCACCTTCACACTAACAGCATTAACACATCATCACTTTCTTTATATACTTCTGCATCCTAATCGCCCGCAGTAAACCGGCTCACATATACTACAAAGGTGAGTGTCATTTTCACTGTCATTTTATTTTGTTTTGCCTATTGAATTATTTAGTATTATTATTCTGTTTATTTTTTATTGTTCGCCATCTCGGCTTGTGATGTCTGCCGCGCAGACAATTATATTATTTATTCTTAAGTTTATGTATTCGTCTCCGTAACTTTTTCCTGTTGCCATGTTGAATATAAATTTTTCTTAATTCGTCTTGTGTGTTTTTACAAAGTCTGGTTGAATTAAATTTATCGAGGACCCTGTGTCTAGTAATATTTTATAGTTTTGTATTTAAATGTAGGGAAGTTTGGAATTACAGTTAATATTTTAACTTTCATGTCTAGGGGCTAAGTTTTCTTTTCTGGATTCCTGGCCAGCTCTAAAAAATGGTTGTTAAAATTATGTTCTTGTTCGTCATCTGAAATTTGTGGGTCGTAGTCTGTATTTCATCAGTGTTACATATTTCTTCCGCTTTCCATCTTGTCGGTTGGTTAGTGGAATTTTTAGTGAAGTAATTATTTGGTCTCATACTTTGTTTGGTTGGCGTGGACATTTGTGTTGGTTTATAATTTTGTTTTGTGGTTGGAATTTGGGTTTTTAATAAGATTTATTGGTCCTGTGGGGAAGTAAGATCTTTGAGGGAGTTTCAAAACGTTTGGGTTCTGTTGTACAATTTGGTGGGTATTCCGTTCTGAATTTTCGAATTGAGTTACAATGTTCCTTTAAATACTGGAAATCGTTCCTTAGGAGACTGTCTAGTTCGTTTAGTGTTTGAGGGTTACGTGTTGCTAAATTGTTCCTAAGGGGATCTTTAAGGGATATAATTGTATGTAGTACCCCGCAAGGGGTAGTTGACGCAAGCAACTACCTGGGGACTAGCGACCCCACGGGGTAGCCTGAGCTCAGTATACTTTGCGCACTCACCAGAACAGTACACACACACACACACACACACATATATATATACCCTACACACACATTACATCTTCTACAAAGGCACAAACGGTACCAAATTAGGGCTACCGTACCTAATTTGAGGCCTATAGGCCGGGGGAGTAAACCCCTTAAATCCTAGGCCCTCCAAAGTAGCGGAGGTTGAGCATAGGGTTGACAGCCCTATCTCTTAAAAAACAGTATTGTTAAGAATCCGGAAGTAAATATGATCCCGATAGTCAAAAAGGTACGATCTAGGCGAGGACATGGAAATTTCTTTTGGTTAGCGACTTGGAATGTTCGAAGTTTGGGAAGATCAGGTGCATTAAAAAACTTGAAAGAGGAGCTAGATAGGTACGGTATTGCGATAGCAGCACTCCAGGAAATTAGATAGGCGAAGGAAGGATCATTTAGATCAGGAGAGTACACAGTTTTCCATGGTGCTAGTAAGAAAGGACAGTTTGGTACAGGATTCGTTGTGAATAACAAAGTTAAATGCAGGATATTAGATTTTGCTAATATTAATGAGAGAATGTCTACGCTACGAGTGAAGTCAAAATTTTTCAACATCTCACTGATAAATGTACACGCTCCAACGGAAGATAAGGATGAGGAAGTGAAAGATATATTTTATGGGGAACTTGAAACATTATACGACAGGCTTCCAAAACGTGACATAAAAATTATATTAAGAGATTTAAATGCAAAAGTTGGCCAAGAAGAATGTTATTTTCCATTTATAGGAAGGCACAGCTTGCACGAACAAAGCAACGATAATGGTATTAGGATCATCGATTTTGCGACAGGAAAAAATTTGACAATTTCTAGCACTAAATTTCCCCATAAACAAATCCACAGAGAGACCTGGAGATCTCCGGACGGGCTGTCTAAAAACCAAATCGATCATGTGCTAATAGATAATAGGCATACTTCAGATATTTTGGATGTAAGAAGCTATCGAGGGGCAGATTGTGTTCTGATCATAATCTTGTCCGCATAAAGTATAGACAGCGCATATCAAAATTTAAACACAACAAGTAGGAGGTAAAGTAAAAAATGGAATGTGGATAAGTTAAAGTGGGATGAAAACTGCAGAAAGCAATATGAAGAAGAAGCAACAAAGAACCTACAAAACCCAACTAGGTGCCTGGGAAATGAAATCAACCAGCAGTGGAGTGCAATTAAAGAGGCTATAAATAAAGCAATTGAAGGTACCGCAGGGAAAAAGAAAGGGAAAAGCGCAAAGAAATGATTGGTATGATGAGCAGTGTAGAATAAAAATAGAAGAAAGAAATAAAGCAAGATTAAATATGTTAAACAGAACTACTAGAGCAAGTAATGAAGAGTATAGGCAAAAAAGAAAAGAAGCCAGTAAGCTCGGCCGGTTGAAGAAAAGACTATTCGAGAAGGTGAAGTTAAAGAAAATGGAAGAAGATGGAGAGCATAGGCGAATTAAAGAATTTTATACAGCTTTAAAAAAAAAGAAAACGAGACGGTTTTCAACCAAATATAAACTTCTGTCGAGGAAAAGATGGTAGTTTGATAGGTGGAGAAGTGGAAGTAAGGAAAAGATGGGCGGAGTATTTTGAGAAGCTTCTCAATATGCGGGATGTTATTACGGAACCTCATGCAGCTGCTGGGCGTGTTTCTGAGGAATTAAATGAAGATTATGTGGAGTATCCGGAAAGAGAAGTCTTTCAGGAAATAATTGGAAACCTAAAAAATAATAAGGCAACTGGTGATGACGGAATAGTTGCTGAAATGATAAAACTTGGAGGAGAGTTGCTTTGGGAAAGAATATTTCTATTAATAACAAATATTTGGGAAAAGGAATCAATGCCGGATGAATGGTCCATCGCAATTATTTGTCAGCTCTTTAAAAAAGGGGATTGGACATTGTGCGAGAATTATAGAGGCATAGCGATTTTACCCATCGTTTATAAAATTATGACTAAGCTAGTGGCAAAGCGGCTGACGCAATATTCCGACAATATTCTAGGTGATTATCAGGCAGGTTTCCGCAGAAACCGATCAACAATAGACCATATCTTTGCAATGCGATGAAAAGTGTTACGAATATAATATAGACTTGCATCACCTATTTGTTGATTTTAAACAAGTCTATGGCAGCTTATTTAGGAGTAAAATTTTTAATATTTTACAAGAGTTTGGTATTGCCCGTAAGTTAATCAATTTGGTGAAAATGTGTCTAAACAATGCGGCTGCCAAAATGAGAAGTCAAGGAGGTTACTCTGAAGCTTTTAGTATAGATAGAGGCCTCAGACAAGGTGATGTTCTGTCCACGATCTTGTTCAATCTCAGCCTAGAAAAAGTTATGCGGAGCATTGATATAAACCCAAACGGTACGATTCGAGCCAGGCACTTGCTAGCATATGCTGACGATGTTGTTCTGGTCGGAAGGACATTCCGGTCAGATTAGTGGCAATCGTTTGAAAATGTTAGAAATTTTAAGTACCTAGGCGCCATATTTACATAACATCGGGATGTTAAAAGCGAAATTAAAGAAAGATTAGCTTCGGGAAGTCGTTGCTGTTTCGCATTAAATAAAATTCAGAAATCCCGGTCCATCTCTCAAAAACAGAAAATCAGAATTTATAAAACTGTTATCCGCCCTGTAGTCATGTATGCATGTGAAACATGGATAATGACTCAGAATGAAATGAACATGCTGAGGGTTTGGGAGAGAAAGATCTTGAGAAGAATATTCGGACCCAAATACGAGAACGGGGTATGGAAAATAAGGAAAAACTCTGAAATCAGTGCACTGTATGCTGCTCCAGATATTGTAGCAGAAATAAAAGGAAAAAGATTAGCCTGGCCAGGACATGTCGAGAGAATGGACAAAAACAGGACTGTAAGGAAGTTATATGAAGGCCGGCCGGAAGGTAGAATAAAGATCGGGAGACCGAGAAAAAGATGGATCGATGAAATGGAGGAAGACTTGAGAAAACTTGGAGTAAGAAGATGGAGATTGAAGGCGAAAGATAGAAGTGAAAAAAAAAAAAAACAAATTATATATAGTACCACTAATTTTTCGGTTTGAGTGCATTTCTATTTTCCTAATGCTAATTTTTGTTTATATGAATGGAATAATTCCTTTTTTTTTTATACGAATATTTCTGGAGGTTTGTTGCATTCTTTGTACATTATGTCCAGCAATATGCTGTTGGCAGTTTGCCTCTTTGCAAATTTTGTTATTAGGAATGCTTTTAATTAATCCCAGTTATTAAAGTGTTCGTCTTGGGCCTTTTATATTTTATATTGATGAATGATAGGGCCTTTAGCGTGTCCGAAACTACTGGCTCACATGAATTTATCAGAGTGGTAATTTCTTCTTTTCTGCTAATGAAATGGGATAACTGCTTTGGGATTCCGTCAAAATTTGGGATGGTATCCGTGAATGCCTTAATTTCACTGATACTAGACGTTTTGGAAGCTTAAAATTTGTGAAAGTAATTGATGTAAATATGAAATATCAGTACAAATATGAAATGTTCTTATAGTGTTCAAGTTTTTTGACACAAATAAAAATAATACAAAATATAAAAATTACTTAATAAAATTAATATGATTTTTTAGAAAAATATTTTCGTTTAAAATACTAATAAAAATAGCTTCAAGTTTGAGTTCTTTTAACCCCCCTCCCCCACCAAAATTAAAAATTATAATAGTTCTTTCGATAAAATTAATATGAATTTTACACATTTTTTTTTGCTCACAATATGTAGAGTACGAATGGTATCTTCATTACTCCGTTGTTGTTTTTGTGAAGTGGTCTTCTTACGACGATTTCCGGGCGCTAGCTTTGCTGGCTCTGAGGATTTACTTCGCCGGAGTCTTGATGTAATTTTTTCTTTTTTAGCCGGTTATAAATGATTCAATCAAACTGGATCCGATTGCGAGTGTCAAATTTCCCATTTTAAAAAAATATAATTTGTTTAAAAAGGAATTACACTATAAACAGCAGCTAAAACAAAATATACAAGACTGAAGGCTGTGGGAAAATTATATTATATTGGAAATAGGAAAGGATGGGATCAGCAGTTTTATGAGATTAATGTCTGTAGTTTCTGCTGGTTTATTCCAACGTAATTTATATATACACTGAGGGTGCCCCATTTAAACAAGCCATTTTTGAAATAACTCTTAAACGAAGGAATATATCTGAAAAGTGAATATAACGTTTGTTTAAGTATTTTCGTTCTATTTATGATGGTGTTAATGTTTTTTGATTTTATTGCCGCCTTATACCTTAAATCGGTGGTTGAAAGTGGCGATTACCTTTTGACTCCCACTTTTTACTACTGTATTGATAACTATTAGAAAAATGAAGAAAAATGCCGTTAATTTCACTTCAATATTTCAAACCGTTGCCGAGATATTCAGCCATAAAGATTAAATCTTCCTCGGTTTTTTCCTGTTTTTCTGTTTCATAAAGTAAAATTAAAAGCGGATTTTCTTATTAATTTCTAATAAGAGAATTCAAATCTTATAAAACTTAAAACCTATTTTAAACCTATACGGGACTTAAAAATCGGGGAAAACATCATTAAAACAAAACAATTTTCCAGTTAATTTCCAAAAATCGATAAAAGAATATTTCCTATTTATTTGCCGGTACCATTCTGCCGATCCAGCGGTTATTAAACATCACATTCACTTCTCTCCTCGCCACTAAGGCACAGTGCGTGGGACAACCATCTTGTTGAAACCACATGTTTATTCTGACATCAATGGCACATCCTCCAGCAACTGTGGTAATGTAAAGTGGTTAGCTAGTGAAGGTTATCAGAGCACACTGTGAGGGGGGCCCGTGCGTGCGTTCAGAGAGCTGACACGGCAGTATATGTGACAGATGCCTCTACTGACTGGAGTAGACGGCGAGATAAATTAATTAAAAATAATATAATGAGGAGAGCAGCGAGCAGTGTGAGTTTGTGGGTGCATACGTTCAGATCGCCTCATGCTGTTTCTGGTGTTGTTCTTTTATACAGATGAGTGCCTTTTCATTGTATTGCCAAGCTCTCTGGGCGAAACGCACCGCCGTAGGAATTAGTGGTTTGGGGTGGTTTAATTTAGTAAGATTTGCTTAGACGTAGGTTAGTGGATGTATGTATTATTTTTTGTAGTCAGATTAAGTGATCCCAACCAGTAGGATATATCTAAGCTACCCTTTACAATTTTCCCATTTTTTTCTTTATTTACATTGTTAAATATTAAGAAATACTAGTTTAGAATTTGATTATTTTGTGGGTAATATTTCTTAATAATTTCGTTGATTAATGGATTGCGAAGCAATATATATTTTAATATTGTCCTTATAACTTTAGATTTGCAATTTACTAGCAATATATATATATTTTAACATTGGTTTTATAATTTTGACTTGAAATTTTACTATTGTTTTGTTCAATTTTTGTATTTATATTATAGAACTTGTACAATAGATTGGATTCTTTTTCATCTTCTCCCTCTACCTACAAGCCAACTCTCTCGACCTCTGATTCCCTTCCAGCTCCCCCCCCCCAATAGCACTTTCAGTGGGCCGAAGGTTACAGTAACTCTTGGCGATTAAAATTAGCGCATTCTTGCCCTTTTAAGGTACCAGGCGGAAAGTATGGGCCAATAATTTTGTCTCCAACCATTCCGCACCAAACATTAACAGACAGATATTCACTACCGCTGGACCGGAAGACAGAGACCGGTGAAAGCTCGCCTTCCACGTCGCTAGATTTAACCCTTCTTGATTTCTTTCTTTGGGGATATCTCATAGAAAAAATTAATGCCTAGTAACCAACAACTCCAGAAGCACTGAGAGAAGATTAATCAAAACCTGCTTGCAATTCCGGCAGACAAATACTATTATCAACTTCATCGACTGCGCTTGAAGTGCTGTTTAAGCCGAGGAGGTCATTTTGAATAAATAAAAAATAATTTTTATCGATTTTTGTGAATAAACTGGAATATAGTTGGTTTTAACGATGTTTTTCCTGATGTTTAAGTCCCTTATGGTTTTGAAATAGGTCTTAAGTTTTGTCAGCATTTGAACTCTTATTATTATTAGGAATTAATGAGAAAATCCGTTTTTAATTTTAGTTTATAAACAGAGAAATATGAAAAAAACAAGAAAATTTAATCTTTATTATTGAATATCTCGGCAACGGTTTGAAATATTGAAGTGAAATTAACGGCATTTTTTTTAGTAGTTTTCAATACAGTAGGGGTAAAAAGGAAATCGCCAATTACTACCACCGATTTAACGTGTAAGACGGCAATAAAATCAAAAAACATTAATCTCATCATAAACTAGAGCGAAAATACTTAACAAATGTTATGTTCACCTTTTAGATATATTCCATCGTTTAAGAGTTATTTCAAAAGTGGCCTATCTAAATGGAACACCCTGCATATATAGTTACATTGTACAATTATTCGTGAGGTTCGTCCAGAATTTTAACAATATATACTCTAACGACCGATACACAGCCAAGCATATAATTTTATATATATAGTACATATTGAAGTTATTCCTACTATAAGTTCTGCAGTTACTAAACTTATTGTTTGAAATATTATTTTTTTATTTGTATTTTAAAAATTGTACTGTTATTGTTTTATGTTTAATGAATGTCATATCTTGTTACTTCTTAATACAGGAGTGAAGAAATAAAATATATCAAAGTGAACACTGTGGATTCGTATCAGGGGCAAGAGAAAGATGTGATAATCTTCTCTTGTGTCCGAACTGAAGGTATTGGATTTTTAAGCGACAGGCTAAGAGTGAACGTAGCTTTAACTAGAGCTCGCAAGTGCCTTATAGTGGTAGCAAATTTTAGTTCTTTACAAGTGAGTGTTCATTGGTATTTATCCAACATTCAATATTATTGGTTTTTCAAGTTCCTCCTATTATTATATTAACTTACTTTTATCATATCAACATTTTTATACGAACTGAATCCTCATTGCCTCTACCCGTGCACTTTATTATTACTTTTTTTATGAATTTAAAATTCAGGAACTTATTATGCTTCTATTCATTTCATGGACATGCTTCACGATTATTGACAGTCACTTGTATATCTCAAGTTCATTGACTTCGGTTGAACGTGAGAAAAAGTAGGAAAAGTACGCGAAGACTACGCGCACTCATACAAACATGACATCCGGCAGGCCTTGGTCTTTCATGGACCTTTGCTCCAAAGGTGTTTAGATTAGTTAATACAGCTAATTTCCTTTGTCTTCCTACCTGATGGATGTTGAACTTATAATACGCCGAAAACTACATGTTTTATGAAACAGAGAAAAATGGCGGCATTTTTAAAATGAATTTTTAATTGAATTGGTGTACCTAGTATAAAATCTGTATGAAATCAGATGTAAAAATTTGTGCTTTAGCCAGTGTTTAACAGTGAACTACCAACACTTATTGCGTTTGCCTTAAGTGCAAAATATATTTAACTGCTATAAACAGACATGACATTTATCTTCTACTTCACCAATCATTTAACCTTAGCTTAGTTATGTAGTTTATTTTATTTATTTTTTTCAGGCGGACAGTACATGGCAATCATTGTGCAAGAATGCTAGACAAAGGGGTTTATTTAGGGAAATTACAAGTTCTGAAAATCTAATAGAATGTTTTCTTTTAAAACATAAAAGAAATAAATCATGATAAAAATATTGTTTCTGAATAGTGTTACGAATGAATGGAGAGGTTATGCCAGTAGAGGTTACATTGCGGCGATTACCATCATCGCTTATTAGCTTTTTAAAAAGTATTATCCGGTTTTCTAGTCAACGAATAGAGTTTGTATATTAATACATACAGATTTATGTATTAATATTGCATTATATATTATATAATTGTGATAAAGTTAAAAAATACTTTTTTTTATATAAATTTTATAAGTAGAAAAAACTTTTATATATCATGTTAGAATATTATAAAAGATCTTTAAATTCACTCTTGTTTCTAACGAGATAATAACTTTTTATGGAAAACGAGAGAATGTCTTCCATTGTTCCAGTAATGTTGTGGTGTATTTTTATGTTTTGTGTGTGTGTCGGTGGGGGGGGGATAACTGCTGCACACATTGATGAACATTAATAACAGAGGCCAGTATTATTAACTATCGAGTTACTTTGTAATACTTGCTCAACAACAGATCAGAAAATTATATAGCTGACCCAATTTCCATATAGAGCGGTTTTAGACCAAGAGAATTACGCTTCTTTTTTCTTTTCTTTTTCTATTTCTGCTCACTTTAAACATAAGGAATTATGTTATATTGCTCTATCTTGTTCCTAAAGGTAATAATTTCTGTTAGTTAAGTTACTTTTTTGTTTTTAATTGTTGTATAAGGAAATATATTTAATAAGTTTTAATTAAAATTAAGACTGCTTTGAATAAGTTAATAAGTTAGTAATCTCGTCGTAATGAGGCAGTTGTCTCTGAAAAATTATGTACCTTTATTTATTTAGTTGTTTCATTTGGCGGTATTTTAATTGAATTGGTGTAATAGTATAAAATCTGTATGAAATCAGATGCAAAAATTTGTGTTTTAGCGGTGTTTAACAGTGAACTACTAACACTTATTGTGTTTGCCATAAGTGCAAATAAAGCATCAAGTTGTGTGACATTGCATTCATTGACCCATTATTATATTTAAAGTAACAATATCACGAATTTAGATTTGCGATGTAATAAAAGTTAGATAATGTCTATGTAAGACCAACTTCAAACAAGACACTTTAGGGCAGCCTTTAGATCATGTAAAGAGTAGTTACAGCGCTACTTTCTTGAAACTTACAAATTTGGCTTTTTAAACAATGAAATTAATTACATTTTTCTTTCTTTCTTAATTTTTTAAGTATTCCTTAAAAAAGAGCAAAATACACAAGTATAAACGTTGAATTATTGTTATTTAGATTACATTTCGTTATAAATCATCGTGCTATACTGATCATTGAAACTAGAAAAACTTGTGGAAAATACATAATAAAAGCTCGGATCTCGCTAGTAATTAGCCTACAAAATATTTCTGTCATTCATCGACTTTTTTATGACTTCAACTTTATACAATTACAAATATTTCGAGAAACATTTTTTACAGATTATAGTTGATATGTAAATATGTATAAATTTTTTTTTTTATATTTTTTTTTTATTTAAGGCGTCTCAACATCTGTGGTCATTTGCGCCCGGAGCCTTCTCAGTGCACTGCCGGCCTCGGACAGTGTTCTCCCGTTACAGACAACACTGTCCATCCCGGACCAGTGAGCTGTAGGGGTTCCTAGGAAGAGAAAATCTTAAGCGGCCTATACACGATCATAATATTGTCAATACAGTATGACAATTAACCATCAATACTCTTGCTAACCAATCACAATACTTGTACCTTACACGAGCAATATTATGAAGTAAACGAAGTTTGTGATGGTTAGCACGAGTATTGATGGTATATTGTCAATACTGATCTGACAATATTATGACCGTGTAGAGGCGCTTACGGGTAGCACGGCTGGATTCGAACCCGTGATCCCCGCGTTACTAGTCCAGCGCGCTACCACTGAGCTAATCCCCTCCCTATGTATAAATATGTTTCATTAATAATTCACTTGCTTATTATGTAAAATAATACATATATTTTCTATAAAAAAACGCGCTAATTCGCTAAAATCAAGTCCATAATATCCATATACCTAATTTTAATAATATTGGAGTGATAATTTAGTGTGGATAATTAACTTTTAATTGTAATAATATCAGCTGATTACACATATTTGTAATATTATATAGATAAAAATTCTGGATTTGGAATAATTACCTGAATTATTAGAACATATAACAAAATGTATATATTCAGAACGGTGAACTTAATTAGTGGCAGTGAATTTAGTAATTTATTCTTACAGTTAATAAGAAGACTAGGAACATTAATGTTAAGTTGTTTGAATCTATTCCATATTAGATTCACAAATGGGTGAATCTCAAAAATAACTAATTACAGAGTTGACTTACATTGCAAAAATTTCACAAAAAGCATAAATGAATTTAGAAGGTGTTTTAAACGTACTCATTGATTTATAAAAGCTCAAGTTAATACTTGAATTTAGTTGAAGGAAAGAAATAGGATTATTAGATTAACTAATTTGAACAACAAAATGATTTAAAGGGCACTAACTTTTCCAAACGGCTTAAAATATTTTCAAGATTAACGATTTGTTTAATTTTTGTTCATGTTGATTTTTTTTTTAAATAATTATTGTTAATGGAATATTTAATTATAGGATAATCTCTAATAAGGTTAAATTAGATATTTTTCCAATTTTCTACTTCACAAGAGCCGCTATAGAAGAAAGACGTCGGCTGTAATTTAGGCTAATCTAATTTTGAGTATATGTTCACATTAAGATGAGGAAATACGAGTGTCATTCAATAAGTAACGAGACAAATCGCTGTAGCTCAGAAACGGTTTGTTTAATAGTTTTAGTGCGACAAGTTGGCATCCTTGTACTTAGTTTCTCATCAGCTGTTTGAGAGTATTTGGTAAGCATACCTCAAATGTATTTAGTTAACAATGGCGATTCCGCTCCAGCATTGCACCTCGAAAGAACAACGCTCAGTGATGAGATTTTTAGCCGCATAGGGAATCAAAGGTAGTGAAATGTTGGAAGTGTACGGGAATAATTGTTTGAACCTTTAGAACGGTCACAAATGGGTAGAACAGTTTAAAAGTGGCTGTGTAAGTGTCTGTGGCGAGTATCGAAGTGGACGACTGGTTGAAGCTGTAACTTCCTCCCTCGAATCTCACATAAACGCATTAATTCAGGATAAAGGCGTATTACTGTTTACCTGATAGCTGAAGAAGTGTGTTGAAACTGTCCTAACATATTCAGAATAAGCTGCAATATAAGAAAACTTGTGCGAGATGGGTTCCAAGACGGACGCCCACAAAGAAACCAGGTCTCAAATCAATCAACACTTGAAAGAACGATGTTTAATTGAGAAAGAATTTTTAGAAATGTAACATGTGATGAAACATGGATACACCATTTTGAGCCGAAGTCTAAGCGTCAAAGCCTTGAGTGGAAGCATACGGGTTCTCTCACTCGAAAGAAATTCAAGTCCCCCCCCCATCTGCAGGTAAGTCATGCTTACAGTACTATGGGATTCGCAGGGGCTTATTTATTATTACTATCTCGAAGATTAACGAACCATGAACAGCCAATATTACGGTGATATGCTCACAAACAAAGTAATGCCTGCCATTTGAACGAAACGTCTGGACTCTTGTTGATTAAGGCGTGATTTTTCTTCATGACTACTCGGGCCCACACACGCCACAGTTAACTAAAGAAACACTTCAAAAAATAGGATGGGAGATCCTTCCACATCCCTCCTACAGCCCCGACCGCGCCCCCTTGGACTTTAATTTGTTTGGAAACATTTTCAGTCCAATGAAGAAGTTAAAAATCAGATGCAAAAGTGGCTCCGCGATCAGCCCAAAGTATTTTATGCTAGAGGCATACACAAATTAGAAGAATCTAAGGGAAAAGTGTATAAATGTTGCTGGGAACTATGTTGAAAAGTAGCCAAAGTTTTGTCTTGATTAATAAATCATTTTTGAGCTACAGCGATTTGTCTCGTTACTTATTGAATGACCCTCGTACTAAAGGCGTCGATATTTCTGTTCTTCTTTTATTACTAATTTTGACTGTTTGGTTCATATTTCATCTCACCTCATGAGAAATAACATTTTCCAGTCAAATTAACATGTTTCTAATCAAATTTTCTTTCGCATTAATCCTTTTTCGAACCAATCTGAATAATGTGAACACTTTCCCCACCAAAATAAACTTTCTTTGAACCAAATATTCAAACACTTTGACCACAATAAGGAAGTACAATTAAATCTAGATTCTGAGCCAGTGTGTAACCTCATTTTGAACTAATATTGACTCCTATTGATCCTTCTTTGAACCGATTTATTGTCTTTTATTATCACATTTTAAACTTGAGAACTACTTTTCAGACAAATTTATTTCTTTCGGAACTATTTATTACTTCATTTATAATCCGTTTGAAGTATTATTGAGCCTTCTTTGAACTGATCATTGTCTTTTATCCCCTTTTGAACAGTGAGAACCACTTTTCAAATTTTGCTTTTCTGAACCAGATTATTTTATCAATTTAAACATTTTGAACCACATTGAATTCCCGCTCATGCTTTTTTGAACTGATTTACCATAAGTTGAACATTATTTACCACATTTTAGCTATATTTATCCTTATCCGGAGCAATAAGTACTCTACATTAAACATTTTGAACCTAATTGATGTCACTTTGATCCTTTTCTGAACCGATTTATTGTCTTTTGTTCCCTGATTTTGAAAATTGTGAACCACTTTTCAGATAAATTTTTCCTTATCTGAACCAATTTATTATTCAGTTTAAACATTTGGAACCAAATTAAGTCCTTTCTTTTTTTGAAACGATTTATTCCCTAATTTTGACCATTGTGCACCATTTTTCAGATAAATTCATCATTTTCTGAACCATTTTATTACTTCATTTGAACACTTTGAACAAAAAATGAGACAAACTGTTCCTCTTTTGAACTGATATATTGCCTTTTATTACCTCATTTTGTACACTATTAACGACATTTTAATCAAACTATAACGAGTTTTGAACCAGACTACAACCTCATTTTGAACTTTCGAACGGTGATTCAATCTAATTAATTCTCATTTTGACTAATTTATTTCGTTTATTATTACTTTTTGAAGTTTTTTAATCCTTTTCTTTGAAATTTATTCTTTTCTGAGCTATTGTACGACCTCACTTAGAATATTTAGATCTAGAATTAAGTCCGTTCTCTTTTTTTTAACCAATTTACTGACTTTTTTTTTATACTAATCTTGGTCATTTTGAATTAAGTCCAATTAATTTTTCTGTAACCGATATTTTGAATTTTTTACTCAATCTTGAATATTACTTTCTCTTACTTTTAGTTTTGAACCACCTTTCATTTAAATTAAGCATTTTTGAACTAATCTATAACCTCATTTTAGGTTTTTTTCGGCCAATTAATATTCCTTTGAATCAATTTAGTTGATGTTGTACCTCACTTTGTACAACATTTCATTCATTTTATAACTAGTTTGAACTTTCTGAAGTACTAACTAGTCAAATTTACATTCATTTGAATCGGTGCTCTATTTTATTTAGCTTATTCCTATTTGACCTAATTTAGCCAAATTAATCATTATCCGAACTAAATAAGGATTAGCTATCTCTAAATAAGGATTTACAGAAAAAAGTAAGACAACATGATTTTAGAAAATTTGTAAAAATTGGAGTGTTTTAGGGTTGCTATTTGGCAAAAAAAGAAGGTAAGTTAATGAATTGGATAAAGTATAACTAATTTGTCATAAGGACAAGAGAGGTTCCATTCTCTTTCTTTGTCGTTGTCTTGTTGATCTAAAGATATAGGGATGGAAAAGGGAGAAAGTGGAAAGGGAGTAACTCGTCTTAAATAGTCTTTTTGCACACTGAACAGTTAAAACAGTATATTGCTGTTAAAACATAATTTAGGAAATCTGACATGATCGCAAATATATATTTTTACATCAGCAAGAGAAAGTAAAAGTTGCTCCCATGTTGTTTGGAGGCCAACGCATTCTCCTTTTGTGCGAAAATTCAGGGTTCGATAACTGTGAGGTCAATCACGATATTGGCCCAGAAAAGTGGGAAGCAACAGTTTGTAGCAAAGGCTAGAACTAAACAGTGACGGAAGCAGCATGCTTACCATAGGCGGCCCCCTAAATCGCCGCCGGCAAACCTTGGCCCGTAATGGTCGCTAATGGTCTGCATTCTCTATTAGGGAGGATAGAAACTTAGTTGTTTTTAGTGCAAGGCTTTCTCAAATACCCAAGTTTTAATTGACAAATTTAATTCAAATTGGAAGCATTGCAAAGGGCTTTTTTCACCGTTAAGTGTAAAACAACAAACTTTACAGAGAATTGCCGGGTTGTTTGAGGGGAAAATAGCAAAAAATAAATACTTAAATTTGTGTGAAACACCAATCCAATCCAATTATATATAATTAAACTCAAATTTTACATATTTGCATTAACATAAATAAAGAGATGGTGGGGGTTAAGTACCAACCTTACTAATGCAGGTGGTAATTGTGTTGATTGCAAGTGATGATTATATTGCAGCCTATTAGAGCGCGCTAAAAACATTGAACCAATTACATATAAAATTTGAAATTAACGCCTCAAATTCCACACAACTATCCAAAATAATTTTGGGGGGGCGGAATGTTTCAAATAAGAGTTCTTATCAATGAAGTTAGCACACGATGTTTAAAAAAAATCGTTATAGTCGTTTTCGATATAATTCCAAAAACCCATAGTATACTGAAGTGGTATTATAGAGAAAAGCTAATGGGAGTACTTTGATTTTAGAGAAAAGCTACTGGGTGTACTGTGATCATCAAATTTTCGAAATTGAGTTTACTTGAAACATACGTTTTGAGTTGCCCTGAATATAAAAAAAATCTGGTGTGAAACATTCACCGGCTTTCTCTAACTTTAATTAATATAATTTAATCAAGAAACTTTCTTTAAAGTTGCAACGTTACAATGTTTAGTTGAGCTGGCCCTAATAATGGTGATTTTACTTGTATAACTAAGCGACCTTATGTGGAGCGCTTATGTGAAAACTAAGAAAGCTTATGCAAATTTAAATATAAGCTAACTGACAGCGCTCAAAAATCAACTTTTTTCAGAAAAATATTTCAAGTGACATTTCTATCCATGCAGCAAGCATTCCAAGTTTTAAGAAAATCGTGATAACCGTTTTCAAGAAACTCAAAAACAATATAACAATATAATGGTAAAAATGTGTAACAACAATGTAATTGTGGTTGTGGTTGTTCCGCAGAGCTGGAAAGCATCAGAGATATCTTCCATGATAGCCTGCCTCTTCGCCCATCATCAGGATGCTTTTTGTCAAATAGTCTGATAACAAAGATTTTGCAGAGAGCAAATTTAGTTGATACACTCAAGAGTATATACACACTGTATATAAACATTAATAATTAGTCTTGCGATAGAGACCTCGCTAAATATGAGTGTTGACTTTTGGGCAGCGCAGCTTAAAAACTTTGTTTTGCAAATGTGTTTCAAGTAAAATCGATAAGTTTTTACTCTCTAGATAACATCCCTAGGTTCTATGATAATTTGACACTGAGTGTAGCAACTAAATGTCCTCTACCCAGCCGATTCGATTAATAACCGATCGATGACCACAAAAAGAAGCAGGCTATTACGGAAGATATCTCTGACATTAATGGAATGCTAGAATTCCAAGTTTGAAGAAAATCGGCTGACTAGAAGTGCGAAATTCAGAATAGCTTAGTGAGTTTTGGAATTTTCTCGAAAACGGCTATAAAATTCTTTAAATTTGGGATATTAACTAGACAGATGAAATCGATCGATTTATACGGCTAGAGCCATTTTCATTAAACCTAGAAATTTTTTTTTTATTTAAGGCGCGTCAACATCTATGGTCATTAGCGCCCGGTGCCTTATCAGTCACTGCCGGCCACCGGACAGTGTCCTCTCGACAGACAACACTGTCCATCACCGGAAGTGAGCTATAGAGGCTCCTAGGAAGAAAAAATCTAAGGGTAGCACTGAACTCGAACCCGGGACCTCCGCGTGGAAGCCCAACGCGCTAACCACTTAGCTAATTCCTTCCCTCCTAGGGATAAAAACATCGATTTTACTTGAAACACATTTGCAAAACAAAGTTTTTAAGATGCGCTGCCTAAAAGTCTACACTCATATTTAGCGAGGCTCTCTATCGCAAGAACCAATTATTAAAATTGTGTGTTTGTCACACCACGTACCAACTACACCAAGGACCACATACTTATTTAAATCAATAAATATTTTTGAAGGTCCATGTAAAGCTGTTATAAGGTACTATAAGGGCAGAGAGGAATTTCCAGTTATCTGTTTATAAAACACGCAGAATGTTCGAGCAAAATCAAGCTAATCAGAGCTTCTCCACCCTGCAGTCATTCACATAACCGTGAATATGGGTGACAAGAACAACTGGCTTCATCAACACTAGAACTGGGTCTGGGGCAATAACATGGCCTAGTAAGTAACTTTAATTGAATTCGATAGCTACAGTATCGATATATTGGTGCAGGCCACCGATCTAATAAAAACAAAACTGACAACACACTGAACTAATTGAAACAAGTTCATATTGCACGGTCTAGTCAATTATTGTGTTCTGTAGTAATATTGTTCACCTAACTGTGGTCGGACAGGGCCCAAGTTAATTCTCATATCAACACCGGCCGTTAGTTATTTATATTATAAACAAATATAAGACGGTTGTCTATTTCCTTGACGGAGAAGTACTATGCTGCATAGAGTTGTCATATAAGTGCCTGTTTCCAGTTGAAGGTCTGAAGATTACAATTTTAAATGGGACTAGAATGGTTCACTACTTTGGGATTCACTACTTTGTGACACGCACAAAGTTAGATATTGTGTTGGGCCAAGTGATATTCATTGACTAAGTTTACACAATTTAATTATTTGTTTACAATGTAAAAAACTAAGTACCAAATATTGTAAAATGCCAAGTACAAAATATTGTAAAATGACTGTAGAGAGTATTGTAGGCAGAGTGACAGAATAACGGTGATATAGATCAACCAAATGTTTTGAACCTTGGCACCTAATAGAAAAGTCAATTTTGGTGGAAGGAATACAAAAGTCATGTAAACTAAAGATTCAAAATAGTACTGTACAGAGGAGGGAAGTTACCTATACTTAAGATTTAGGAAATATGTTTGCATATGGCAATTCTTTCTTTAAAAAGACTTCTTTTGTAGGTTCTGTCCTCGCTCGAAAAGTGTCCTCCTACCTGTTTCGATATTTTAAAACTAATCTGTTAATGACTGTATTCAGATAGCTGCGCCGGACTGTTACGCGTCATGTGACGGTACAGTTCGGAAAGACGCGATTATGAAACGCATGCGCAGGGCATAGGAGAACTTCACGTGCTGCCCTGGAACTAATGCAGTAGTTGAAAGAGTTTTTTCAATTGGTAATGATTTTTGGACAAGTGAGGAATCAAGATTGAATGTTGATACCTAGCTGCAGCATTTACCGTAAAATTCAATATGAAGGATATTTCTTGCTACGAAATTTCCAATATTGTTAGAAAATGATGTATTGACAAAAAATATTCATTCAATAAAAAAATACTCGTTTAATTAAATAAATAAAAGAGATTTAAGCATAAATAGTGTATTTTTGTTTGAATGAATGAAATGTTTCATTTATTTACGTTGTACTTTTTTCTTAAATTTTTTCGTCCTTTTCATTGTAAAAATATTGGTCACCTTATTTAAAAGATATTTATTTTAAGGGCTTCTCAGAAAAAGCTGCGAGCATTAAGATTACCTTCAAATCGCTGTTTTAATATATTAAACGCTTTATCCATCTTATTCATAAAGGATCACTAACTAAATACGTTGCTAATTTTTAGAATTTTTAAAAATCAGTCAAGCTGAAACGGCTCTTTCCTACAGAATTTTTCCCACGTTTTCACATTTTCTAATTAAAACACACATACACACACACACACACCACACACACAGACACATATCTATAGATAATATATATATAGTATTAATTATATCTATTTGATGAGTTCCACGAAAACCGCTTCACTCAACACGCACGAGGCGGCCCGTGAAAGAAGGGGTGAGTACTGCATGAGTAAAACGGAACATGCCTAAATTCAACTCAATTTAATTAAAAATATTTTCTGCTATATAAAAAACATGATTTCTCAAATAACTAATATATATAAAAAAATAAATTATTTGAATATAAAATTCTTCGACTTTTAGCTTCACAAATTTTTTGTATAACTTTTCCATTAAAATTAGTTATTTGAGAAATCCTATACTAACTGCTATTTGCTGAAGTATAATGTAAGGAATGGAAAGACCTTTGTTTTTTATTTCAGTTTTTGGTAATTATGAACTGTCGTGCCCCTATCATGGCGGACGCTGTACTACCGTAACCTCCATACTCCCGCCCTTCTATCACAGTAAGATGCAATCCATTATATCGATAGTATCGAATTATACTTGGATTTTTTCATTACACCTATTGAAATTATTTAAATAATAAATCAATTTGTGGAATATTTACTGGGAAGTATTCCACTTGCTAAAGATTGGGATTCAGGTGGACGGGGTAATAAGAATGAGTTCTGAAGTTTTCTATTGAACCTTGCATTTATTTCCGTCACTACATGTCAAAGATTACAGTGATAACCCGATTCCTGGTCTTCAGCGGGCAACGTTGTTGTGCAACGCACTGGTAACGGCCTGGATAGTGATGTAGCTCACATGCAGATCCTAGGTACTGGCGTCTGAAGCTATGGGTGCAAGAACGAGCCCTGCGAACCAGCTTCTATTCAACAGAGGACCAGCTCTAAAGAAAGGATAGAGCAATGTTAATAAAAGAAAATATACCTTTATGAAACACTACAACAAATAATGTATGAAAAAATGCAATAATGTCTTGTAATAAGTGGAACAACTCCAATTAATTATCACATGATAAAATTCTACACCCTTGAAATAAGTGATTGCAGAAGTTAATGTAGCACATGCAAATAAGATTTACTCAACTAAAAGAAATACCTAGATGTGAAGATCCACAGTGCACTAGAAATGAAGTAAGGTTGCTATATCTGACTGGCCACACAGTTGAGTAAAAAGCTGTGTAATTCAGCTTTCAGATTCGACTAGTACTAGTTCCTTAAATGAGTTCAAGATTTAATATAAGGTGTTAAATAATAAATTGCAATATGCCTGAAATTGCCAATGACAGGTTAGATATCTGGCGGTGTTATTGGACTGTAAGTTGAGCTTCATCCCCCATGTTAGGGACTACGTGACAGATCGAAGAAGGTAGTGAGTAGGCTAAATAGTAAGGAGTGAGTAGGAATAAATAGTAAGAAAGGAGTGGGCCTTTCCAGAGGAGTAGCAAGGATAATATACCGCTTTGTATTGGTTCCATAGATTGTGTACTGTGCGTCAGTTTGGGCCCACCGAGTGCAGCTCTCGGTGATAAAAAGGCATTTATTGGCAATGCAGCGGTCAATGCTGTTGTCTATGGGCCACTTCAGCTGAACGGTCTCCACGGAAGTCTTGCAGGTGCTTATACGTTGCCTGCCGCTAGACTTGGAGATGGTTAGAGCGGCAAGCAGATATTTTTTGAGGAGAGGCAAAGCGGCCTGTTTTGGGCATCTTAGGGTTCCGTCTGTCCCTGAGGACGTGGGAGGAGATCAGGGTGTGTGATTGCGAGAGCAGGGTAAGAACAGGTTGGAGGAGGAATAGATGGCGGAATAGGAATCGAGGTGGAGAGTCTCCACGAAGGGTAGGACCTCGTTTTTGTTCCTGCCAGAGGCAGGTGCCGGAAGGTGTATTGTGCCGAAGGTAATTTCATATGCCGTATCTCGGTTAATAAGGGGTCTCGGCTCTATAAACGGCAAGTGGTATAGAATAGGTTTGGTGGACAATGGGAACTGCCGTGGAATGGAAGATTCGCGGAGCACATTCTTTTGTCTTGCGGTATGTACGAAGATCTGAGAGCCTCTATGTGGCGCACATTGGGCTTTCACCTCAGCTTGAGTAACGATTCTCTTCCTTTGTTATTGGAGAATGGCCCGGCCTATGAGGCCTTAAGGGAGTTTGCGGTAGAGGCGTTTGAGCGCCGATTGTCGTGGGGGCCTTGTAAGGCGGAGATAGGGCAGGTTGGAGGGATTGCTTTGGGTGGGTTATTTTTATTTATTTATTTTATTCTATTCTTTTTTTGGGGTTTTCCCCTTGTTGTGTTGTTTGGGGAATTGCTGGTTCTTGTTAGGATATACGTCTTAGGATGTATGGTATGGTTGGGTTATACGTGATGGGTATGAGCGAAGCTTTGAGTGGATGTATTTATTGCGTGGTTGTGTGCGTGTGGTTGCTTAAGGTTTTTATTCATTTTATTTTGTGGTTCTTTTGTTAGTGTTGTGTTTGTTGTTGTTATTGTTGTTTCTTTTTGGATCTATGGCTTGTTGTTGGGTACTCCTGGGGCTCTGCTGTTGTTTTGTTTAGATGTATCAGGTTCCTTAGGATAGCGTTTTTCGGCGCTGCCTACTTGGGTTGATGGAGGAGGGAGAGAGGGCAGGAATTTTTCTTTAGCTCTTTTCCTCCTTCTCTTTCTGAAGTCGATGGCTTCTCTGGGCGGGTGTGAGCGCAAGTTCAGGGACCGCCCGAATGGTGTGGGAAAAAATAAAATGAAAATTGTGATGAAAATTAAATCGCTCTAATTGATGATCACAACAATATACGTAATATTGTAAAATGCTTATTTAAGGTTGCCAAGTCCTCAGCTAGTGAAGCAAGAATGTTAAAGTAGATATTGGCAATAATAATAATCGCAGGAAATTAGGATGGGAAAAGGACCAAATAACTGTTCTTACCACCAGCCTAGGAGTCCCAATCTGATAAAGAATTAATTGAGAAGATCGTAATAATCCCTCTTGAAAGTGCTTGTGACGTGATATCTTGCATAAAATGAGATTACGTCTAATATGAAACCTAGTTAGTTTACAGAGTGTGTTGTATTCCAGTTTATCATTGAAATTTTTTATTTTCTTTCTTTTCAGTTTTTCTTTTTCGTTTATTAGTTCTTTTGTTTTGTCAGAGAATTTAGTTAGTTTCTTTTCCTTGTTTACCTCAAAACTATTTTTAATAAACTCTTCCAGATGGTTGTAGTTTTCCTGAAGACTTGTATATTTTCATAGGAAAAGTTGCTTTTCTGTATATTCCGTATTCTAGTTAATGGTTGGTTATTGTGAGTTTCATGTCTAAGAAGTTGAACTACATCAGATGTTATCATACCCCACAATTCCAACCACCCCACCCAACACAAACTAGCTGCACTTAGACACCTGACGAACAGACTTAAATACACACCCCTCACACCCGCAAACCACGCACAAGAATTGCAGACAATCTACAAAATAGCTGAAAACAATGGGTACAATACAAACATCGTTAATAAACTCCTCAAAAACGAACCACACCACCGAAATAGGACTGACAAAGAAACAGCAGACAAATTCGCCACATTCACAAACATTGGAAGTCACACGTACAAACTCACAAATTTTTTCAAAAAACTGGGCATTAAGACAGACATCCTTCTGAACAAACAACAAATTAGGTAACAAACTCCGCACTCGAACCGAGTTCACTGACGTGTATGACAGCAGTGGGGTTTACGAGTTGAAATGCCCGGACTGTGACAACATTTACGTGGGGCAGACCGGCAGAAAAATCAAGGAACGATTTAACGAACACATCAGATCATACAAATACAACAAAGTTGACTCAAATTACGCCAGTCACCTAAACACTAACAAACACAAACCCGATGACATAACGACCACGATGAAGCTAATACACTCTGGCCACAAAGGACGACGACTTGACATAGTAGAACAACTCGAAATATATAAACGCAAGACACAAAACTTAATAAATGAACAGACAAAATTTGCCAGTGAACCATTATTCAAAACACTCTTCCCACAATAGCAACAGAAACACAATTACCAGTGCAAACATTACATACGCAACAAATAGTTCTTAAACAGACTTTAGTTTTAGGTTTAGTTTTAAATCTACTAGGTATATATAAATTTACTAGTTTATTTAAATTTACTAGTTTAGATATATATCTATATATATATATATAGGAAAAAAAAAAAAGTTGGTTTAATCGTTATTTAATTTTATTTAAATTTATTTTGTGTATTTTTATATTCTGTTTTGCTTCAGAAACTTGTTCAGGAAAATAGCATTATCGATTTTCCTTTTATACCATTTATCTTCCTCCTTAGATGATAGAACATTCATTACTGAACTGAAATTATTGGCTATTAAGGGAAACATCCCTAAAAGAATCAATATTCCCAGAAATGTGAACTAAAAGTAGTCTGCTTGTATATCTATACTTGGTATGCGGTGTCTGAACAGTTATGTCGTATACATTTCGTGAAAATCGTTGATAATTCAATTTCGAAAATTTGACATTACTTCCTGTTACCAGCAATAGTTATTATATTTATTTATTTTAATTTGCCTCTGGGGAAATACCCCATACAAATGGAGTTGGCTTTATAACATATAATATACAGACAAAACTTAAGATACATTTACAGAGACAGAAAAAATGTCGGCGATTCAAAAGAAGACAAAAAAAATAATCAAGTTCTTACATGTGAAGGTAATTACAAAGTAAAATGTTTTTGTTGTGGTGGTTGGTTCCGCAGAGCTGGAAAGCATCAGAGACATTTTCCGTGGTAGCCTGCTTCATTTTGTGATCATCACATTGTGAGTGTGAAACTAAGTTTGCTCTGTGCGAGTCTGTGTTGTCACACTGTCTGGAAAACGCATCCTGAAGATGGGCGAACGCCCGAAACCGGTCGATGACCACAAAATGAAGCAGGCTACCACGGTAAATGTCTCTGATACATTCAGAACATTAAACTTACCTGATGAACTTGCACTAGTGCATTTGTTGAGGCTACAAAATAAAGATTTCTCAAATTATGAGGAGTTTGTGATTTTGATTACCGCGCCTGGGATTCTTGACATCAACCCTTACATGCTTTATAACATTATTTATTGACTGATTGAAAGGACATGTGGACCTGATGAGGTCGTCTTCTACTGCTATTTTAGATCGTGGCAACTGAGGTTGAAAAATAAATCTGTATTCAAATCCATTCTTCACGTAAATCCATCCACTGAAAAACGTAATGTAATAATAATGTTTTTATTAACATACTGAACTCCCACGCGGAGGTCCTGGGTTCGAGTTCAGCTGTGCTGCCCTTAGATTTTTTCTTCCTAGGAGCCTGTACAGCTCACTATCCGGTTATGGACAGCGTTGTCTGTAACGAGAGAACACTGTCCGGATGCTGGCAGTGCGCTGAGAAGGCTCCGGGCTCCAATGAGCATAGATGTTGATTGAGTTAAAATAAAGAAGGTTTTATTCCAAAACTTTCAAAATAACCTTCATGTTGTTAAAAAATCTGGATTGAAACACTCACACGATTTTGTCTTACTGCAATTATACAATATTATACATTTCATTAATTTTTAAATTTTATTCATTTGCTCTATCATAATATAGTGGGAGAACCAACTTTAGAGAGGTTCCCTTAGAACCCCCAAGAAATCAGTCGAAAATCTTCCTAATTTGCTATCCGATATCTGCCTTTCAGATATTTCAGTTTCCATAAAGACATCATTCTCTACTAGTACCATAAACAGATTTTTTATTGGGCAAATAATTTAAAATTATTATCATCATGGTGGTAATCTGTTGTGGTGCTATCACCCAGACGGCCTCCAGGCCTTATACAGTTTTCTCCGATGTACCGCATCCCTAGCCCAACTTCTACTACTCCACTCACACCTTCCCTCACTTCTTGCTCCCACGTCCTTCGGGGGCGTCCTTGTCACCTTCTTCCCACCATTCTAGCTTAATGTCCTTTGAAAATTATTCGAAATGGAAAAAATGTTGAAATCGCATCTCTCAGATTTGTGAAAGACAGCGATTAGCAAGCAGCGAACTCTCAACTAATGGTACCACTGTCGGATATGTGATGGACTCACAGCTGATACTTGGAATACTTGGAAGTTAAGCCTTTTTTGAAAAATGATATGCTAATAATTTATTCAAATAATGTAGAGCTGAAGTAAAACTATATCCCATACATGTTAATAATAATTGTCTTTTGAGCTCTATGACAGTCACGATTACTCAGAATTTTATGCTGTCTTAAAGAATACAAATGCAAAATATGCCTACTTGTTTGCAAAAGGATATGAAAAATATACATTTCTAAGTGAAATAATTGAAATAAAAAGTGTGTTCGATGTACAAGATTTTGACTGCCCGAGCATTAAGCAACTACAGCCTTACCTTAGTAGTAAAAAGTGCAATTACCATGCCAACACAAAGTATAATTGCACCCTAGAGATCTGCCAACAACTGACAACTTGGATATTGCAAAATTACTCCAAGGTTGATTTCACCAATTTTTGATTTCACGCTAGTGTTAGAAGAAATACTTTTAGAAGTTGTAGGTTAACTCCAAGTCCCGAAGTGCTTGCTTCTAATAGTTTTGTCTGTATTATCAAAAATTGTGTGCATGTATGTATTGTGGTTTACAACTTCCAGTGTCTATGTTTAGAGACTGTCCTTGTAGCAAAGGTAAGTTTTATAGCCCAGACTGTATTTGGTTTAAAGGTAAAAGATATATAAAAAAAATAATTTTTTTTTTTATATATCTTTTATAATATTTAAAAAAAAAATTATTTTTTTATATATTTTTATCTTTTCCTTGATTTTTTTCAGGATTGTGGAAATAAAAAGACACACTTTCAAACAAAAAATTTTATTTATAAGAAATTTTTTATTCACTTAAATAATGTGAAATTGCTCGGGCATTATAATTCTCTGGTCACCCCACGGACACAAAGATACTTTATTCAATTTACAGTCATCATTGTGTGCTTCTTACTATTAAACATAATCATGGGGTTTCTAATTATTTCATTTGTTACCAGACAAGCAATATAATCATCGAATGTGATGGATTGCTTTAGAACCTGATGTTTCACCCCTTTTGCTTTTTTTATTATTTCTGAATCTGCTATAAGTAGTGCATACATTTTTGAGCGAAGATCTATAAATTTGCAAACTATACTGCCTGCAGCTTCATCCTTAAATTTACCTATGACTTTTTTATTTCATTGTAATTCCGCATCAATTGAATGTTGACTTGAAGATGGATAATTGGACAAATCTAAATACGTTCGCATTTTTTATATATCATCAAACAAGTTATCTATTGTAATAAGATATATGAATAAATCAGTATCCATGTAACACGAGCGTAGTCTATCATGTCCATAATAGGGAAGCATTACTTCATAGTGGTACGAAAACATGTGAAATTTGGTTAAGTCCAGGACGCAAAGTCCAATTTATAACGGTTTGTTAAATAGAATACTGGTCTTAGATAAATGAATAGCGGCCAGGGATTTGTCGTATATCACACAATATGTATTGAAGATTTAGATGAAGTTATCCTACATATAGTATCCAAAGATAAGTTAGAAAATATTATAATTGGATGTGACCTAAATGCTAGAATAGGAGTTTCAAATCAGTTACAAGAATACCTTTTTGAAGGAAGTCATTTAAAGGGTTGCAGAAGTACTCTAGATGTTGTTTGTAATACTAGGGGTAGGAAGTTAAATATTTTTATGGAAGAGAATGGCCTTTTAATTTTAAATGGGAGAACTTATGGTAATTGTCCAGCATAGTTCACTAACATTTTCCATTGGTAAGAGTATTGTTGATACAGTATGGATAACACCCGGTTTATTTGACAATATTTATGACTTAACGGTATTTCCTATTCCAGAAATAAGCTCTCATTTACCTGTAGTTGTTAAGTTTGATAGAATTTACCATTATAGTGAAAAGAGAGAAGTAAGAAAAATTATAGGTAAATACAGTATAGTTAGGAACGAAACAAACGTAAATAACTTTTTAAATCTACTTTCAAATGCAAATAATATTTATTATCATTCGAACGAACCAGAATTGTTATTTAAAAGTTTATTATATTGTTTTAATGATTGTGCTATCTCTTCAGGTTTGTTAAGGTTTAATAAAATCAAAATTAACCCAGGAGGTAATGTTTTCCTGAAAGATAAGATATGGTTTAATAATAATGTCGCGAAGCAAAAAAGAATTTGAGATTAAGCTGTAAGTATTTAAAGAAAAGTGGTTATACTGAAGATAGTTTCTCCCTTTTTAAAGTAGCTAAAAAAATAATATCAGGCTACACTTAAGTCTGAGCGGAAGCAATATTTTGATGATGTGCTAAATCGTCTTTCAAATGTTTCCAGTGCAAAAACTTTTTGGCAAACAGTTAAAGTCTTCAGTACGAAAAAACCACCTTATGTTTCAATTTCAATTAAAAAATTTGCTGATTATTATAAGAAATTTTATCCGAACCGAAATTTGTATCATAATGAGCTATTCGATTTTACTGATCCTTTGTTAGATTCCAATATTTCTTTGATAGAGCTACAGTTAGCAATAAGAAATAGTCATTCGGAAATGCGTCAGGCACAGATAATTTACCTTACGAAATCTATAAACTAATGCCATCTAATTGGGAAAACTACGTATTAAATCTTTTTAATACCATTCTAGAGCAAGAAGTTGTTCCATCAAAATGGACTGAAATTGAAATATTTCACTTATTCAAGAGGGGCAATATTGAGGATGAAGTAATTACAGGGGTATAGCTCTTATTAATTGTATCACTAAACTATTCACCTCTATTCTAGCAAAACGTATTATGGAATGGGCCGAAAAAAAGAAATTGATACCGGAAGAGCAAAATGGTTTTAGACCGGGAAAAGGTTGCTGTGACTGCATATTTGTGTTAAGTTCGATTATTAATATAATCCTCGGTTACCGGAAAAGGAACGTTTTTGCTAAATTTATTAATTTTAAACGGGCTTTTGACTCGTTAGATCACTCTAAGCTGTGGACAAAACTTCACTTTCTCGGATTGAGTGGGAAAATAATAAGAATTTTGAAAAATATTTATGAAAATGCCAAAATCATAATGGAAGAAAACTCTGAAATGAAGATCATTGATATAACGCAATGGGTATTGCAAGGTGACTCATTGAACCCTTTGTTATTTTCTTTATTCCTTTGTAATATAATTTCTTCATTTGAAAATAGTGGTTACGCAGGTATAAGTATCACTAACAAGAGAGATGCCTTATGTTCGCAGATGACTTAGTGCTTCTGGACGACAGTTGGCAAGCAGCAAACAAAAAACTAAACACTTATAGAATTATTGTAGCCAAAATTCCCTTCAAATTAACGTAGATAAAACTAAAATCTTGGTATTTAGTAGGGGGGTAAATAAGAAATGTACAGCCCTTGTTTTATAATAGAAATAGAATTGAAATTGTTAAAAATTATGAATACTTGACGTTTTATTTTCCAGGTCTGTATTGTTTTCACAGGCGGCAGATGAGTTTGTTAAAAAGGGACAACTAGCTTCATTCAAAGTAAGGGAAATTTTACTAAAAAGTAAATCTGATGCTCTAAATAAAAAAAAAGGTTTTGCTGAGGGCGACGGTTACCTCTGTAATGTTATATTCGGCTGAAATTTGGTCCCGTTATATAGTCGAAAGTTGGAAGTAGTACAATTACAATATTTTAAAAACATATCATTGGCCGCGAAACATGCCTAACCACTTTGTCCGGTAAGAAACAGGGTTGGAATCTATTGAAGTAGAGGTTTTGAAACGAATGCTCCGCTGATGGACCAAGGTTGCTGTCTTGAGTGAGGTCAAAAATTTGCCTGCAAACCTTGAGTAGTTTAAAACTGAATAAGGGTGCTGTTTTTAAATATAACTGGCTCACACAGTTGGAACATAGATTAACGTCTATTGGCATGAATAATTTACTAAACCTCTGCAATCAACCACTATTAGAAACAGAATCCAGAAATGTCATTGAAAAAATTAAAAATCATGTATGGTGCCTTGATATTAATTCTGTTCTGAATTCTCAATTTAATCCGAGTTATAGGAACATAAGTTCGCTAGGGTTCGTGGAATCTTACCTAAATTTGAGCACCAAACATCTAAACTAAGATTAATAAGTCAATTAAGAATGTGTAAACCTTTACATTTCAGAATTGTTTATAAAGGTAGATCATATAAATTTTATGGTGACGATCATTGCCCAATGTGCAACCTTCAAGCTCCTGTTAACATATATCATTTTTTAATTACCTGCCCAATTTATCACGGTTACAGAAATAAATACTAAATTAACCCTTTCATTGCTAAGTTACTGCAAAGTATTAGTTCTCTACATGCTAGACTGTCTCACTGGCAATATTCCCCACCATGCTGAATTGTTTTCTCAGTCGTAGATGTTGCCCCACTCCTTGTTTACAACTCTTTAAGCTTTAAAATCCGCTCTTTAACTTTTTAAATCCCTATTTTAAACTTTTTAAATCTCTTATTTAATTAGTAACTGTCTAAATTTCCGGTGAATTAATTAATATTTATCTTAATATAATTCTATTAAAGGTTTGTTAAAAAAAAAAGATACCAAAAAACAAAAAATTTTATTTAAAATATCTTAAACAAATATACAATTAAAAACGTAATAAAAAAACACTTAAAAGAAAATTAGAATGTTTGTTTAGTGTGATATATCTCGAAACACGGCACTAAACACAAGCCTTGGTTGCAATTTTCACAATAGTATCTAAACGCAATAAAAACTAATGTATACTCAAAAATTATAACCAAAATACTAAAAGTGTAATAGAAAATTATATTGAAAAATTGCAAAAGAGAAGTTATTCAAACAGACGCAAACGTTAGAATGACAAACAATTGGTTGTTATCAACAGTAGGTACAAGGGTTGTTTGGAAAAGGTATGGTAATAAACCCAAGAAATTTGCCGTCAAAAAGGTCGCAAGGGATTACTGCCTTCTTTTATTTTAGTATAACACAATAGGCAAAAGAAACTATTCTGAAAATTGTACAGATGTGGATGGGAGATTTAAAAAGGAAGGCGCAATTATGAGAGACTAGCAAAAAGGTCTGTTGCCATCTGTTGCCATTTAAGTGAAATAAAAATATTCTATGGATGTATAGATGTCGCTGGAAGAAGTAAAAAAATATACACTTTCATGTAGGAGTCGCAAAGATACGAAAAAGCATCAAACCACATATATGTGGTATTAGCCTGTGGGAGAGTGCTAGACCAATACACATTAATGTGGTATTAGCCTGTGGAGAACGTCAAGTGTACCCCACATTAATGTGGTATTAGCAATGAAAGGGTTAAATATATAGATAGAATAGTGAATGAGATGGACAATGCCATAGGACTGCTCCAAATATCTGATATTAATCAATTAAATCAGTTATATTATTTCACAATAGCAGCTTTAGAAATGAGAAATTCAGTTATTGATGAATAGGAAAAAAATAATAATAAGTAAATAAGATACATAAGAATGTTTACATTTTAGAAATACTAAATATTTATATTTACTGCCTGTTATAAGGGTCAAAGTTTATTTTACTGTTAACTAATTGTTATAAAATATGATAAGAGAGAAGGTATTTCTGTTATTATTACTAGATATTTTCAGTTTTTATTTAGTTTTTTGTTCTCTAATAACTCATAGTTTTTTTTTTTTTATCGTTTACATTTACGTTCTTTTATATTGTAATAATTGTATTAAGATTGCAATTTTTATGTAAGTATTTATGATTGTAATTTTTGAAAGAGACTTACAAACTCAACTCTATTTGTATGGAATGTCCAAAAACAAATAAATAAAATAATCCAAATATTCAGGTCGGGCTATCAACTTTTCCAATCTTTCTGGATTTGAAACGAGTTTGAGAGAAATTCTTTTGCGAACATTCTCCATCATTTTCCAAAAATGGAATTGTTGTATAATTTATATAGGTCTTTCTCAAAATCATGAGTGGCCTTTTTACGCAGTTCTGTATTATGTTGAATTAAATATGTTAAATAAATTTTGCTATATTCCTCAAGCGACCTGCACGAAAAAGTATTCCAAACATTGAGAGCATGTTGATAGTCTTCATCATTTATACTCTCATTTTTCAGACTACTATAAAACATTTCTTTAGGGGGGAGTGAGGTATCTGCTAATGTATCCCAACAGGATATGTATTCGTAGTCACCTTTCAGTCACTAAATGCATCACACGGGGCTAAAGAATTTCGACGTTTCCTCCAACTTTGTCAGATTTTTCACCAAACTAGCATAAATCTAAAACTATCGACAAATCTCAACCTCATTCTCTCAGAAATAGCTTCTGTAAAAGAAATATACTGTTCCACCGAAGTGGGAAACAGTTGTCGTCATATCCTAGCTCCCTAATAAGAAAATGAGATTCATAACTGTTTAGGTTATGACAGAACACGGGTACAAAATTCAGTTTTCTACACAATAAATTACAACTATTATGTGCTGGGCCTCTATAACTACCTGAAATGTGTGAATGGTCTTTCACCTTAATGTCTAAATTTGTAAAAGATCTATCACACATGTAACAATTAGTGGCACAGTTAAAATTTTGTTGCTGCTGGGCAGTGAGAGGATTCAGGGGTATGTCTTGGTTATACAGGTCTTCCACTAATTCAGCAATTATTTTTAATTGCTGAATGCACTGCTTTGGTTCATCAGGACCTCAATATATGAATGGTTCTTTAGACAGGGCATGGTCAATACCATTCAGTTCATTGGTTATTTTTACATTTAAACAGAAACTCATTGGTTTGTGTAAATGAGTTGGAGAGTATAAGGGTTCTTCGGGGGCATTTCTACACGTTTGCATCGGTTCCAATGTAGTCTCAAAATCTAAATAAATGACTACTGAACTCGTTTATATGACCACCGCGCTCAAATTCAACAAACGGCTTTTTTATTGGCAGCTCTACTCTTGCAGGTTTGTGTGCACTACATAATTGTTTATGAAGCATATAGCGAGATTCTCCATTATAACGTCTATCAAAATGGATAAAACATGCTTCACAAATAAATTTTAAACACTTGAGTTTTGATTTTTGTTTACCTACGTCGAATAAAAGTTGTTTATGTACACATTATGAAAGGAATTTTCGGAATTTAATAATAACAAATCACGATGGTCTTCCAACTCCTTATCTACAACTTCTAGGGGGAATAAGCGATCGTTTTCATCTAACCCAAAAATATTGATGGAAATATTATTAACCGAAGTTACGACGCATCCATAGGAAAAGTACCAGTGCCGAGTCAGCAGAGGCTGCTTTCATATAAATACAGCCACCGACCAGCAGGCAGGCAGTTCATAGCTCACCACCAGACCGTTCGCATCTAAGTTCTTATTGTGTTAAACTATTAGAGTAACTTGTATCTTGTCTTTAAATTATAATCTGTAACTTTATATTAAATAAATCTTTTTAAAAAGAGGCTTCCGGGTTCTTGTAACATAACTGGCGCCCGAACAGGGACTGCGAAGGCTCAAGTCGAATAGTGCGACCATTTGTCTCACAGTGCGACCATTTGTCCCACAGCCAAAGAAGACTAGAAGCTCCCACATCAGTGGCTTATTCGCAGCTCTCCACCTACAGGAACCAGGACCATCCTCAGACAACCGAAGAACAGCAAGCTGGCGAGTCAACAAGCACGCAAATCTGTAAGTAGCTCATCTATCCTCAAACCATCTAAATTAGTTATCCCAGAAATGGCCCAAATTAATTATAAAATATCCAAAGAAGACTATGACCACATTTCTTATTTCGATGGAAACCCCTCGGAGCTAGCGTTCTTTTGCGACATTGTCGAGAGTGCCTATGCCTCCGTTTGCGCAGAAAATATAGCAGAAAGAGATTATAACCATAATATTCTGCTCATAAAAGTGAAAAGTAGATTAGTAGGACCCGCTAGGAATACACTCCACTCCAACAATGTAGACCATTTATTAAACTTACTAAGGTACTTAAAAGAAAGTTTTGCCGATTCAAGGTCTTACGAGATACTAAAAGACGAAATTTTCCAGACTAAAATGCATGCCAGAGAGTCTCCCATTGACTTCGTCAATAGGATACAAGAATTGCGCAATTTGGTTTATATCCGACTCAAACTAGACGGACTTACCGTGGACACACTAAAAGAAATTATGACAAGAGTGGACAAAGAAATAATTTTTCATATTTATAAATGCTTGCCTCCTACCTTAAGCAACCATATTATGATCTTTGACCCCAGTACTCTAGATGAGGTCCGAAATGTTATCTACAATAAGTGCTCGTTCATCGTAGCTAATTTAAATTCCTCCGGTCCTAAGAGGCCTAACCAGCCCTTCAGAAAACCGAATCCTTACAACCAACCCCAACAGCCTTACAGACAGCAATACTCTTACAGACCAAGCCCACAACACTTTGTACCAAACGTCCCCCGGGCTCCAGCCCCTAGCTATCACTATCCACCAATTGAATATAATCCCAGGCCTATGGAACAGACACCGCAAACTTCTCTTTACCGACAAAGACCGCAGCCACAACTGCAACAACCTCAACGACCAAATGTCGGACAATCCTACCATCCTAATCACCCAAACAATCCTGAACACCCCTTTAATCGACCCAGACTAACTCCTGGCTACTTTTCTCAGAACACGGTATCTATGCGTACTGCGGGCAGACCCAGGTTCAAAGATTACATTTCCCCTCACGAACTAACTCACTGCCAAAATGACGATCAACCTGAAAAGTACTCGGAACCAGACAGGGCTTACGAAAACAGACTTTCCCGCTTAGAGAACTCACTAGACAAAATGACGGAAAAGTTTGATCATTTTTTAGACATTGGCCACGGGAGCCAAGAAGGCCCCCCGAATTCAACCTAAACCTTGTAAACAAATCATTACCTCACTTTATAGATAAATCCGGCTTAAAATGGCTAATAGACACCGGTTCTTCAGAAAATTATATTAACCCAAATGTGGTACCTGCTAACGTCCTATTATTAAAAGATCCCTTCATAATCTCAACTCCCGCAGGAAAGAAACACGGAGAAACATCATGTAAATTTAATATCCTAGAAACCTTTAATGTAAACCTCCAAACCAAATTTCACCTATTCCCCTTTTCAGACAGATACGATATTTTATTAGGCCATAAAACAATGCAAGAGCTCGGTATGAGCATAGACTTAAATAATAACATCCTTTCCTATCCTCAAGGTACCATTCCCCTAGAATTCACCCTTAAACCCCCGGACAACGATCCAAATATAATCACCTTAGAGCAAGGTGTCAATTTTATTGAATTTCCTGTAAAAAATAAAGAATTAAAATACGGTCTAATCAGCGAAGATATAAAAATTAATGATAAATGTACGGTAAAAGAAGGACTATACAGCATTAATAATAATAAAATTGTGTGCGAAGTCGAATCCAAAGAAGTAATGGCCATTTGCCCCGAACCGATGGATATTGACGAACCGCAAGAAATTTGTACAGACATCCCCGACATAGTAATGACCAATTGTCCCGAAATGTCCGGTGATCCTGTCGCAAATGAAATAAAAAAGGAAATCCCCACTTTAATTAGAACTAATCACATGAATAAAGAAGAAAAGGAAAAAATAACTAAAGTACTTCAAGAATATCCCCAAATAATAAAAAGAGAAAATGATCGCCTAAGTTCTACCGATCTCTTAAAACATAAAATAAGAACCACCGACGAAAACCCAGTATACACCCGAAACTATAGATACCCAGAAATTTACCGGAAAGACGTACAAATTGAAATTGACAAACTATTAGAAAACAAAATCATACAGCACTCAAACTCCCCCTACAACAGCCCAATTTGGGTAGTACCAAAGAAACCAGACGCCTCAGGAAAAAAGAAAATAAGAATGGTTATAGACTACCGGAAACTGAACAGTAAGACAGTCGAAGACAAATTCCCCCTTCTTAACATCGAAGACTTATTCGGTAAAATAGGACGCGCGACTTACTTCTCCGCGATCGACTTAGCTTCAGGGTTCCATCAAATCGAGATGGACCCCGAATCAGTCCCCAAGACAGCATTCTCTACGGAAAACGGACACTACGAATTCTTACGCATGCCCTTCGGTCTTAAGAACGCTGCCCCCACTTTCCAAAGAGCAATGAATTCCCTCTTTTCGAGGATCCCTAACGTACTAGTATACATGGACGACATTATAATTTTCTCGGACAACCTAGACGAGCACATAAAACACCTCAAGACGGTTTTCGAGAGACTGAAACAACACAACCTAAAGATACAATTGGACAAAACGGAATTCTGTAATAGAGAACTACTCTTTTTAGGACATATTATCTCGGACAGAGGCATACAACCAAACCCGGCCAAACTAGAAGCAATTGCAAACTTTCCTCTCCCTAAAACGGAAAAACAAATCAAACAGTCCCTTGGACTTACTGGCTATTATGGGAAAATGATTAAAAATTACGCTAAAATAGCTAGACCACTGACTCTCGCACTCAGGAAAAACAGAACCTTAGTGATTGACGACGACTACAAAAAAGCTTTTGAAACCCTTAAATCCCTTTTACAGAACAGTCCTATCCTACAACTACCTGACTTTGAAAAACCTTTTATCCTCACTACAGACGCTTCCAATTACGCTGTCGGAGCAGTCCTATCCCAGAACATCGACGGAAAAGACCTTCCCATTTCCTTTGCCTCCCGTACATTAAATAGACAGGAAGAAAACTATTCCACTATAGAAAAAGAACTACTGGCCATAGTTTGGGCCTGCAAACATTTTAGACCATACATCTACGGACGTAAATTTACTATACAGACTGACCATAAACCATTACAATGGCTACACAATCTAAAAGAACCAAATTCTAAGCTCATACGATGGAAACTACAACTGGCAGACTTTGACTTCGACGTCAAGTACGTACAGGGAAAAACTAACGTAGTAGCAGACGCACTATCACGAAACCCACCAGAGGAACAACACCTTACCGCCTTAGAAACCTCTTCTCCAAATCCTGAAGAAATCCTAACCGAATTCCTCTCAGCCCCTTCACCTGAGAATAGCGACGACATCCTAGAAGATCTAGCCAGAGCCCTTAACATTACCGCTGAAGACGACAACGAAAACACTACCGCCGAAAACGAAAACATTAACGCCGAAGCGACAATGAAAGCCTACAAACGCAACACTCCCAAGAATCCTCTAACAGCCAAATTAAAATAATTGACGACAAAACACGCTGCATCAACGTGGAAAAATTCCAAATTGTTCTAACCCGAGGTAACCCCGAGACGAAAATTCCAATCGACAGACGTTTAACAAAACACGGTACAACTGGTACACCAGGTACCCATACTCTAACGACATAGACGAATACTGCCTAGAATACTTACAACCGAATCATACGTACGGCGTCCTGTGTTCCCCTCCTATAGAAAACTCCATTGACGAACAGATATACGACCAAATCTTTGTTCACCTGTCCAATATAATAAAAGACAAATTTCCGACAGTCAAACTCAAACGATACTACACCAAAAGACTAGACATAACAGACTCCTCGGAACAGGAAGAAACTATTGAAAATTATCATGTCGGCAAAACCGCACACCGTGGTATACATGAGGTGTACAGAACCCTAACCAAACGTTACTACTGGCCCAAAATGCTCGAACAGATAACAAAAGTAATCAACAACTGCTCCCTTTGTAAGGAAGTAAAATACGAGCGCAGACCGATACGATAAGTTTATGAAATTACCCCTACTCCTTCCAAACCTTTCGAGAGACTACAGGGAGACATACTACACTACAACGGGAAGCAAATCTTTACACTCATTGACTGTTTCTCCAAAAAACTATACGGTTATCCAATTAGAACCTCCTCTGCTCACGAAATCGTTACCTCTTTAGAACACTATCTAAGTCTATTCCCTTGCCCTAAGACAATTCAATTTGACAACGGAACAGAATTTAAAAACGGACTAGTGGAGAACTTTCTAAAATACAATAACATAGACACCCACTTCACTACCCCAAACCATTCGGACTCCAACGGACTAATAAACAGAGCCCACTCGACACTAATTGAAATCCTAAATATAATCAAACACGGAAAAGACTACACCCTCAACAAAATTCTAAGACTAGGACTAATAGCCTATAACAACGCCATAGTTTCTAACCTCAAAATGACACCAAACGACATCACCTTCGGCATACAAACTACCACTTACGCACAAGACCTGGTTCTAGAACAGAAAGTTAAAGAATACCATGAAGATAGGGAATTGGTAGCCCGCGCTATTAAAGAAATTATCGAGAAAGAAAAAGAAACACGGACTAACAGACTAAACCAGACCAGAGAAAATATCGAAATTCCGGAAGGCGAAGTTTACCATGAAGTTAAAGAATACCATGAAGATAGGGAATTGGTAGCCCGCGCTATTAAAGAAATTATCGAGAAAGAAAAAGAAACACGGACTAACAGACTAAACCAGACCAGAGAAAATATCGAAATTCCGGAAGGCGAAGTTTACATACGAGACAAACAATACAGCAAAGCCAAGCCAAAGTTTAAAAGGGGAAATTACTCTCAGAAAACTAAATTAGTAACCACGCAAAGGAAATCCTTTAAAGTGCATCCTAATCTCTTAAAAAGACCTAGAAAGTTTACACAACAAACTCTTCCTGTTACAGATAAGAACAATGACTCACGCATCCTACATGCTGACGGCAATAATACAAACACTACAACTGCTGACGGCGGGGAATGTAGCTTCCAGCCTACAGATAACAGATCTGAGTCAGGGCCCGGGAATTCTAGCCGTGGCTCTTAACCCAGTTTACGTCATCGACAGATACTATACTTTTATACACGTTACTGACGTACAACTAATAGATATTGAATTAGATAAAATTTATCACATTATTGGCACTACCTATCAGCACAACCGGACAGCACAGATAAAATCACTCTTTAAATATTATCACTATCTTCGTAACAAACTAGACCATTTGACAGTTAATAAATCTCGGCCTAAACGCGGACTCATTAACGGCCTAGGCAAAGCCATTTCTGGTTAACCGGAAACATGGACAGTGACGACAAGGAACGATACGACAAAGTCATCAACACTATTGAACGAAACGGTTTTCACCTCCAAAACAACCTAAGAACCCAAATGGCAATAAACAAGCGAGTAATTGAAGAGTTCAATCACGATATACAAATTATACGAACTAACAATGACAAAATGACAACCTTCTTCTCCAACCCTATAATTAGCCAGGTTGAAATAAATCAGCAATTCAATTCGATTCTCCTTAACCTGGTCCTGATCGCCAACCATATTGACGACATGGAAAACTCTCTGGATTTCTGCAGATTAAACACCATACATCCTAGCATTTTCTCTCTTAAAGATCTTGAGTCAATACAAAAATCCCACAATATAACGTTCGTAACAGCGGACATCGAGGCACTTTGGCAATTAAGCAGGGTACGCTGCTCAATAAAAACCTGGAATATCTACTACTTCATTAGCGTTCCCCTAAAAACCTCTTCCTTCGAAACGTACTTCCTCTTATCCTACCCTGTAGAAAAAGACAACCACCTTATGACAATGCACGTCCATCCACCTTTGGTCCTACACCTCCAAGATGAGTTATTTACAGCCACCTGTGAGGATATCAACGGTGCAATGTACTGCCACAACAAGACCAGCGTCCAGAACGACTGCATTCGACAAATTATAACCAACATCACCCTCTCAGCTTGCAAGACAGTCTACACGTCAAGCGCGCCATTTATTAAGTATATCCCCCTCGTAGACCACTTCCTAACGTTCAGGACTAACAGGATCGTGGTAAGCAAAGACAGCTGTAACGACACCATATTTCTAACTAACACCAGCCTGGTAAAATTATCTAAGGACGAAACCCTACTGGACAGTAAAGCCATCCCTGTATATAAAGACTCAAAAAGCATATTGACTTCTACACAAGTATTCGCTCATACCAGCACGAACATATCCTTTGAGGATCTACACAAAATCAACCTCCGGAACCGCTGGAACACCTGGAGGAGATACCCAGCAGTTCCGCAACTATCTACTACTACAGCATAATGGCGATAGCCCTCCTATTATTACTATGTTCTTCATGTTTTTACTATGTCTATAGAAGGAAACTGAATCCACAGCAAGGTGGAACCCAGCCACAAACCATACCTCGACAGCAAGCACCAACCTCTGCCTACCCCGGACTCTCATGCCATTTGTCGCAGGAGCTCCAAACTTAAGGAGGGAGGAGTTATGACGCATCCATAGGAAAAGTACCAATGCCGAGTCAGCAGAGGCTGATTTCATATAAATACAGCCACCGACCAGCAGGCAGGCAGTTCATAGCTCACCACCAGACCGTTCGCATCTAAGTTCTTATTGTGTTAAACTATTAGAGTAACTTGTGTCTTGTCTTTAAATTATAATCTGTAACTTTACATTAAATAAATCTTTTTAAAAAGAGGCTTCCGGGTTCTTGTAACATAACTCCGATTCGAAATTCTTTAGCTCTTTAAGAGAGGTGGGGAAGTTAACGCAGAAGAAATCATAATTGTGAACCAGTTCTTTATATTTACTAATACGTTGAGGATCCTTTTGAATTATTTTTGCTAACACTGCATATTTAAAACATTTTTCGTCTTGATTTTCTGGGTTTATGCAAGCCTTCTTATTTGCAATAGATTTGGGTAGAGGGAGGTAGGAAGAAGTTCTTAAGGGATTATGTTTAGATATTCTTACCCTAATCCGTCCGTACTAACTAAAAACCAGCCACTCTTGCTCATTGCTGCTTTTTCCAATTCCCTCTTCAATTTAGCAAACGCTGCGCCCAGAAGACTGTTGATATCGTCATGCATAGACTGCTTTGTTGCGTGTTTTCGAGCCTTTGCCTTTCCTCTCCATGTCATTTTGAAATGTACAATGCGCCCAAAAGTTAAATTTAACCGAAGAATGCGATGTAATGCTCTCTTCAATAATGCTCTTCATCTTTGTAAGCACGCTTTCTAAGAATGTTGGTAGATACATACAGCAAGCGGATCTTATATTGAAGGAGGAAAGACGGTTCTTAAATGATGTTTCATATGGCGCAACATTGTTGCCTTAGGCAGTGCTAATAAGTCCTTCCTTAAAGGTTCACCTGTCCTCAACCTTTTTGTGCCGCATACAGATTCATGCAGCCTGCCATTATGTATGTCTCCGTTGGAATGACACCTCTCGAGCCAAACCACAGGCCTTGCACCCTGTCTCCAAACTGGTCTCTAAATTTGTCTTTGAAGTGGGGAATACGCTTCTCATAAATTTGGCTCTTCTTCTCGTGGACCTTCTCCGCTTGACTCGGATCATTACTTTCATATCTGAACGTTGGGTCCAAAACAAAAGCAATGTCGCTGTTTTCCTGGAAGGTCACGATGTCAGCATACCTGACTGAACCGTCCGTATCGATGGCATAAACTTCCTCAAAGCTCGTAAAGCCCCGGTGATGCAGCAAATCCATAATAGCGTGCTTCACTCTGTGATGGCGTCGGGCTATTAGGAGCATGTTATTCGGACATATACCAAGCACATGGGCTGGTGTTTCAGGCTCTCTGCCGCATCTGCGACAGAGAGGTCCAACAGCTCCCGCAGACTGTCCGCCGACTCCAGGAACAGCAAGAAGAGGGGCGTAATTTGTATTGAGCTTTATGATGTTCGTCCAGACAGGGTTTTCTAATCACAAATAAACCTATTTGCTTTTGGGTTATCCTTAAATGGTAAACTCCAACTCCCTGCCAGTTGCAGCTAGTCCAGTCTTCGAAAGAATTCTCTCTCAATATTCCTTATGTTTGGAAACTCATCCAAAACCTCTATTCGCAGCGCCAACCTTGAGGCACATTCCTTCGCCTCTGACTTGTAGTCGAAGATCTGCTGGAAATGCCGATCCTGGACGTTAGCTAACTTCTAAACAAGAGACCAATGTTATAGAGGCGTTCCCATTCGCATCGAAGTAGCCCCAGCCACGATACCGCCTTGGGGCATACGTCATGGCCGAAGCAGTGTTTGCTGTAAAATTTAGGTAAATTTATTTTGTAATATGAAAAAACAGATACAAACTTAACTGTGGAAAGGGATTTATTGGGTATAGCACATTGTCTAAAAAGTATGTTGAGACATTATGTATCTGGCAACTTTAGGCCTTACAGCCTAAACTAGGGTAACTAGGGCGGAGGTGTTAGGTGTTCATTGAGAATGTTTGTGAAAAATCTTAGTGAAGATTCCCCAAGAGAGTTCCAAGCCTTGGAAACTGTGTATGTTTTTCCTAATATGCAATCGTTAAATTTACCTTACGCAAATATAAATTATTTGCCAATGTTTACTAAGTTTATCATGATAATGATTATGAGTAAGAGATCAAAAAGAAGAATATTTAGAACACAATATGATTGTATATCACACGATAAATTTAGATGATTTGTTCTTCGTAATATTATAGTAAAAATTTTCGCTTTTTCTTTAATAATCTATAGACATTCTAGAGAATTGCGAGATAACCTTTTCTAGAAACCCAATTTTTTTGTATGAGATACTGGGGCGGAACAATTAAATTTTTCATGAATTCATAATATTAATAAGGTTAATCTGCAATTTTGTTTTGTTTTCATGCACACTGCTCGCAATGTAGGGGGAATATTAGTTATAACAGCCCTTTGGATATATTAATATTTATATTACTTCCTTAATTTTGTACTGCAAGTTTATGTTCACAATTACTTTTCTCCTACTTTTTCATACATGGACTTCAAGATTGTACTGATTTTAAAGTTTCCCCGATCTCATTTAATGTTAGCCAAACTTAATAGAGCAAATTGGTCATTTAGAGAGTCACAACTGATACAATTTTTACCAGAAAGATTGTATTTGGCCCAATTTTAGGACGTAACAACCAAGAAAGTTGTAACGCATTAGTATTATTATGTTTAGATGGAAAGCATCATTTGTATTTTATTTAAATATTCCAATGGTTTTCTCACGTTTTAACAAGCCCAATAGACAGAGAACATTCAAAATTCAATTTTACTTAAAAATATCTCTCCAATTATAAATAGGCTTGTTGAATCACCTGCTTGTTCGCTGATTTTTCATGTCTGAATATGTATAAGATTTCATTTGATGAACAGTAAACAATGAGCTTCCTTATCATTTTAAGACTTACATGTGTAAAATGACACAATATATTGTATTCTGTAGGATTTATCAAGATTTTCGTATTCTTGTTCTGTTATTTTTGTGTAACAGTAATAATGTTGCTATGAATTTTCGCATTTCTGCACTATTTTTTAAGAAATTGCATATGCTATTTCGAGTAAGTTATATTTAGCGATGTTACCGCTCATGAATACTGAGAATGTTTTTAGTTTTATTGTGTTTATTCTTGATTTTACATCGAATTTTCACATCTCTTCATAAGTTTTCATGATATACATACGCTATAATCCATGTCGTTGTTGTTAGATATGAAAATGTTTAGTATTTTAATTAATGTGTTTGCAGTCAATAGAGTATCCCAAATATTTAATCAACCTAATATTTCAGATAAATTATGATTTGCTTCATTAAATATATTATGGAGGGTTCTTACTGAAATTACATTTATAAGGGAAAAAGTGTTTGGTCATGGAAGTCTCCTTGATATTTTTTAATATTAGTTTAATTATAACAAGTTGCTTGCAGCCATCGTTTCTGATAGTGCATTTTCTAAGGACAACCATTTTGGATGGAATTTAAAATAAAATAGACTGTTTTCTTTGAATGATTAGAATTTAGAACCACCCATCAGATCCAGACATCTTGAATTAAGCATATTTGACTGTAAAAATATTGTGACCAGCTACACAGATTGCCAGGCATCAATATTATACCATACATATTGGAACCTAAACAAGGATGAGATATACAGAAATATTTTTTAGTTAAGTAGATTAAGTAACTTATTCATGCGTTTCATTGTTTACAGTTCAGATTGTATGTTAATAAAATCAAAATTTTCAGCATGTAAAGGCAAAATACATGTTGAATCTTGAAAAAACACGATAGACTATAACTAAAAACGTAGGTTAGTGGGGGAAAAAAATATATGACTGTTTAGACGTGTTGTGGACCTGCTAGAATGGGTGTGAGTTGAGACAGTCTAGATGGGGGCTGAATAGTTATATATGATAATTAGCACAAAATTTAGGACTTACATTTCATAAGCTAACTAGTAAGTGTTGTCCTAAAATTGTAAGGTTAGAGAAATTGTGTGCGTGAATTGGTGGCATTGAAAGAAAAATTTTCATTTCTAATCTTCACTGCGATAAGTTACATCTACAAGGTAAGTTATATGCTGCCGTACTACAACATATGGAGAGCAGCTAAAAAGAGTTTTTCTACCAAACAGATTTGTTTTAGAGATTACCGATGAGATGTTCAGAAATATCGATTAGGTCGGGAGGAAAATATCTACTCCGTATTAGGTTTTTGATAAACAGATAAGATATGAAATAAAATTTGGAGTGATTTGTATAATTTATTTTTTGTGAATTTTTAAATAAAAATGTAATAATTTATTTATTCAATGGAATTTTAATTATATGCTGAAGAAACATATATAAAATTTGGTAAGTATATTAAATTTTAGCAGAAAGGAAATGTGAACTGTAGATGGCTGAAGCTTGATCAGGCATGTTGATTCGCTAGATCGATCACTGCGCATGCGTCGTAGATTTAGAACACTGTAAACTTGCAATGAGATGGCTGTGACGTCACAGAGTGAAAATAATAAGTTATGGATGGACAGTTTTCTTTGGAGTTTGTCAGTTCTCGGGATGCGTGTGTTGTGTTAAAATGTGAGCAGCAGGCAGTTGGATGGGGTAAGTAACTCTTCTTTTCTTTATGACTTGTTAAAGTTGGGGTTATGATGAAAATAATTGATTATTAAGCTGCATGTAAATACTGCATTCCTATTGGCTAAGCGTGTGAGAGCCGAAATTCCATTAGCTAGTGCGCATAACCCAAATACAATATAGTTCTACATTCCGATTGGTTTAGAAAATGACGTCACTAGAATGGTGGGGATAGCTTCTAGTGGTTTCAATATTCTCCTTATCTCTTAAGAAAATTAAGTCTTAACATTGTATAAACATACTTTTTTCTTAACAAGATTAAGTATTAACAATGTTCGAAATGAAAAATAATAAACTTTTTGCAAGGTTGGGCAGGTGTAACTGACTCATTGTATATACAAATATTTTTTTCATAATAGGATTAAAATATTGTAACGTGAGTAACATGCTCGAACAGGCAAGATATGTTCATTTGAGTTCAAAGTTTAATTAACAAAAATCACAAATAGGGATTAAGATAAGATTTTTTGCTTTTTTATAATGAATAATACTGCTAATGCAAAGTTTATGTTCAATGACAAGTGGTAACATGTCCGGGCAGGCAAGATATGTTAGAAATAATTAAAATAAAAATTTCCTAGATGAGTCATTGTATAAACTTACATTTTTCATAATAGGATTAAGTATTACAAACATGCTAAGACCTGTGGTAACAGGTCCGGACAGGCAAGAAAGGTAATGAGTACAAAGTTTTATTTTTAAATAATAGGATTAAATATTATTAAATCATGTCCTGGATGACTCAGTGTAGTTTCTTTGCATTTTTCTTAATAAGTATCTAACATGTTCGGACAGGCAAGATATATGTTGTTTTGATTACAAAGTTCAATAAACAAAAGAATACAAAGTGATTAAGGTAAGAATAGATATATGTAAAAATTTTATTAGTACAAAGTTTAATTTCAAAAGGTGATGCAATAACTGGCAGAAGTAATAGATAGTGTTGTTTTTTATTAATAAATTATATACATAAAATCGATATTAATTGATATGGATAATCGATATTTGTAATCGATATATTGCGATTGGCAGTGAAACACTATAGACTGTGTGACGTTATCTGAATGGGGGATTTGTCTAGAAAGCAGTGGTAATAAATATGTATATTTTTAATCTATAAGGCACTGGCAATACTATTGCTGTGTGACGTCATACGAATAATATATTGAAAAAGCAGTGGTTATGTTATACAACATAATAAAATCGATATTTCTAATCTATAAGCGGCAGATATGCGCATGCCTCAACTGGCAATGACGTCATAGGAGTGGGGGTAAACGTTACTATAGTAGATTGTTTTGCTAGATGGAGGTTCAGTTCTGTGTAAGTGCGCGTCGTGTTAATAGCAGCAGCTGCAGGGAGCTGGAAGGGGTAAGTCAATCTTTTTATTATTTTGATTGCGTGGTGAAAGTTAGATGTCAGTCCGCCATATTGTTTTTTTATGTTTTTGTGAATTACTTTATTATTATTATTATGTGTGACATTGAATGCATCTCCGCCATATTTTTTTTTTATTTAATTTTTTTGTGAGTGGATTGAGCGGAAATAAAATTATGATAGTGCGGGGGTTAAGATAGAAGTGTATGTTGAAAATTATAGCTAGCGAGAGGACGATTGTGGCCGAGTGGTTAGGGTGATGCGACTTCCAACCTAAAGATTGTAGGATCGAATCGCAGGTAAGACAAGTTTTTTCACATAAAATAAAAAAAAATAAAACCTCTCCAGCCTAGGGTCAGGAGAGGGATGGTGTGTTACGGTGTTAGGTTCCGCCATCTTGTTGTGGGGATGGATTGACCATGGAGGTGGAAAGAAAATGGAGTCATCGGTTTGGATGAAAGTTTCAGGAGGGGGGTGAAAAGAAAATGGAGTCATCGGATTGGATGATACATTCAGGAGTGGCGGTAATGGATTGGATTCTAGGTTAAGGAGTGGGGAAGGGGAGAAAATACGGCCATCGGATTGGACGATAAGTTAAGAGGTGGGGGGGGTGGAAAGAAAATGGAGTCATCGATATGGATGATAAGTTAAGGGAGGGGATAAGGAGCGTGGCTAAAAGTGCTCGTCGAGTTCGATGATTGGTCAGTGGAGGGGGGAGTGGGTTGGCTCAAGTGCTCGTCAAGTTCGATTGATTCAGTGGTGGGGGAAGGTGGGCGTGACCTAAGTGCTCGTCCAGATCGGTGATGGTCGGCGGGGAAGTGGTGGAGTAATGGGCGGGCCTAAGCGCTCCTCGATTGGCCGATAGAGAGGGGGGGGTAAGTGGGCGTGGCCCAAGGACGTCGATTGGCCGTAGAGATCGGGTGGGGTAAGTGGGCGTGTCTTAGAAGTTCGTCGAGTTCGATGATGGGGGAAAGGGGTGGGGGGTAAGTGGCTTAGGGCAGGGGTGGGATTCGGAGGAGGGTTGGGAAGGCATGGGTGGGGAGGGAGGAGGGGTGAAGGGTAGTAGTGGTTGGGGGAGGGGGTGACCGCCATTTTGAAAAAAGGTGCGCCAGCTGCCCCATTTCCCCTCTACTTACAAAGTTTTAGAAATTTTATTAGAGATATCACCAACATGATTATTCCAAGATAGAGTATTAGTTATGGTGACACCCATTACTGTTTTGGGTTATGCAAACTGTTTTTGGTTAGTGGGTTCCTAACAAAGTACACTTTCCTCAGATACCTATCAACGAGTCTCTAACGTTTTTAATAAGAAGGAGCTTAAACTGATGGGCCTGCAAGATTTATGGGACAGGGTGTAGTCAGTACGCCCGGGCTTTCGGATAAAAACCACGGTATTAGGCCTCCAGCGCTGAGGAATATAAGAGAAGGCAATACTCGCCTTCAGTAGCTCACAGAGTGGTCCAACGAGGACTCCAGAGCTTTCTGGAGAGGTATGGGTCTTATCCTATCTTCCCCCGGTGATTTATATGGGCTGCATGATGTTACACTCCATTTAAGTTTGTTAACTCCAACAATCTCAGAGGCCCGCTTCCAATCATCCCTAGAAGCCCTAAGCTTTGGGTGATCAGTTCCAGTATCTTCCATCCTATTGTTGGTGATTCTACAACCAGGGAAATGCGGTTCCAGCATTAGTTCAACGTTTCCTCCTCAGTGCCGGTATAACTACCATCTAATCTATCAAGGGAGCCTATCTTTGTAGTATGTCCTTTTGATAGCATCTTCCGAAGTCTAGCTGCTTCCGGTAGTCAACACTACTCCTAAAAGAGCTTCCTACAGAAGCATCTCTTCGCTTTCCTGAGGGGTTTTTTGTACTCAGCTAGCGTTGCCTTATAGGCTGCCCACTGCTTATCTTTCTTTGCCTTGTTAAAAAGTCTTTTAGTTTCTGCCCTTAATTTAGAGAGCCCAGCATTCCACCAGGGAGTATTCCTGTTGGTGCTGTACTCTCTTTCCGGGCAATTGTCACTGAAGGCTTGTACAAGTGCCCTCGTTATATCCTCGTTTAGGAATTCAATATCTCCAGCCCGTGGAATCCAAGCCCGGATTTTGCGGCCTATGTTGTGCAGGGTCCTCGTCGTAACACCCGGGAAGACGTGGCTACACTGACCGGTTTCTCCAAATGCTTCGGGTCTATGACCCGAAGCTTTGCTCCTTCACATGGTAGATACGTTAGGACTATGCTCTCCACCCAGTCTTTAGTCGGAAATCCAGGCACACAATCTTAAGCGCCCCCATGTTTAGATGATCCCCTCCAAAACGTGGGGCCACAACTGGCAACGAATTTGACTATAAAATCACGGCTTCGCTCCGATATCTTTATTCTGGGGTATTCCTCTGTGATAATTGCCACAGTTTGTCCCCCAGTTATGGCCCCATACGAAATAGCGCTGGCAACAGGGGCTACCTGTTTCTGCGTCTTTATCCGTTTGGGGTTACCCGGCGGCGTAGGTTCCGATCGGTTCCTTTTAGTAGGCCCCGGTCGCCCCTCTTCGCCTTCATCAATGCCTAAGATTTTGAATTGTACTGATCCTTGCGGAACTCCAGCACTGAACTTCTGCCAGCAAAAAGCCATAACTAACTTGCTGTTTTCTATTTTCAAAATAAGAATGAAACAATTTCAATGAGCTCAAAGAAAAACCAATATCTTTCAACTTTTCCAATAATAAATTGTGATTAACACCATCAAATGCCTTACTAAAGTCGAACAAAACTAGAATTGTTATCAACCGGTTAGGAATATCAACAGTTACCTTTAGCAATGCCCTCTGCATGCATGTTGAATCCCTTTCGATAACCTGATTGAAATGGGTCGTGCAAATTATTGCGACTTAAGAAGTCTGATACTTGGAAGAACACTATTCTTTCCAAAGGTTTAGATAGAGAAGAGGATAGAAATTGGGCGGTAGTCACTTAGTGAGGAGGGATTTTTTAATTTAGGAATGGGTTTGATACGGGATTTTTTTCAGAGAGAAAGATAGCAAGAAAAGGTAAGGGAATGATTGTAAATATCTAAGACATAAGGAATGATGAACGGTAAGGATTTTTTCATAATAGAAATAGGTAATTCTTCAGTTCTTCTAGCATCAGATTTAGCCTGGAAGATACTGTTTAAAAAAGTATCAAGAGTGATGTGCTTAAAATAGAATTTATTTTTATCAAAACATTCAAATTTTGAGGATAGATTCTGACATTAGAGATAGAGGAGAAGTAACTATTTAATTGATCTGGGGTGAATGGATTATAAAAAGAAAGTGTAGATTTCACAATACCGAGATTTCTTAATTCCTTCCAAAGAGATTTAGAATTTGTGCACATACTAATTCTATTGGCATAAAATTTCCTCTTAGATGACTTTGTCAGGGACTGAACTTGATTTTTAATCATTTTACATATTATGGACTGTAATGGATTTAGATCGGATAAATGCTTTGCGTAGTTTGTCTCTTTCCTTCATAAGACTGCGAATTTCCATAGTTAACCAAGGATCAGATGACCTTTTAGTATAAGCGGTGGAACAGGAGCGAAATGATTTAAAGCTTGTCACAAGTTACTGTTAAATATATTAATTTTTTGATCAATCGAAGAGGTTTCCAATGAATGGGAGATTTCTAAATATTCCAAAAAAGCCTCGATTTGCTATAATTTCTGTAATTGAAAATATAAGGTTTATAAGTTGGAATGTGAAATAAGAAGATTTCAATAAGATCATGCAAGAAAAGATCATAGAAAGAAAAGTGACAGGTGTTTGAGAAAATGACTGCCCTTTATCTAGGTCATCAACAATGCATAAAACAAGCCAAGTGCTACTAGTAGCAGTATGATGTGAGGGAGATTGGGGAACCCATCAGAGACCAAGACCAAGATCAAAACTGCGGATATGGGAGCTATCAAATGAATTAAGTAGAAGGTCAGAATTAAAATCACCAACTATTATAATATTGGAGTAGTCGTGAAGAAATTGGCGGAAGTCGTTCTCAAAGTCAGACAGAAAACCAGTTTTGGGAGGACGATATACCCAGTTAACAGTAACTTGGAAAAACTAAGTCCAGAAATTTCTAGAATAATATATTCGGGACGATGACAGAAAGCAGCAAGAGATGTTGAAAGCAAGGAGGCAGTAAGTGAAGCATGAATCCATACACCAACGCCATCCCCCCCTTGCAAAAAGTAGTAATTGCCTAAGTGAATATTTCTATCAGAAATATGTGCTATCAGTCATTCCAATAGTCACTCCAATGGTATGGTAAAAATTGTGAGTAAAGAAATCTCTAAATTCATCGATATGATTTAAAAAAGACATAAGACGATATTTTCTCTCTTTGAGAGAAGTACAAGAGAGATGATAAATTTTTCGGCATTGAGCGCCCTGGGGGTCAGCTTTTCAAGCGCTACGAGAAATAGCCGTGTCGCATTTACCACACTTAATCATTTTAAAATTTAGAGAGAGAGATATAGCGAGACCATTCGCTGAAATAGTTATTTATTTTGACAGAAGTAGGATTTTCTACAACGCGAGTTTAGAGTTTGACCGCACGAGCGCAGCGGGTGCGTCAAACTGGACGAGCGTTGCAAAAAAATACTCGCTGACGAGTTAATTATTACATTTTTTTCTGAAATGTATCAAATTCGTGTTTAATTTATGTGAATATAAAAAATCTAGTGTGAAACACTCACACTACGTTCTCTTACTGCAGTTTACAAGTGTAATTAACAGGTTAGTATACCGAAATTCGTCGGTGTTTTTTTATGGAGAAAATAGCGAAAACTGTTCACTAAAAACGCTCTTCCTGCCATCCGATTTTCTTTAAACTCGGAATTTTAACAACATATTTAATTCTAATTAATATTATTTAAATGATATAAATGTGTAAAAAATTGAAATAGCTCTTTAGAGGAAAACCTAACCCACTCCCGCAAAAGCCCCAAAAGTACCTATAAATGAATTTTCCCGAAGAAATGTTTCAAATAAAAATTATAGCTCTTAGTATGTGTAGTTGATATTCAAAGTTAAAAACAGTTGAAGTAATTTTTGCGAAAATCGCAAAAAAGTGAAAAAAAAAAAACCATTTAGCAAAGTGCTACTTTCGGATGAGGAATTTTGACAACTTAATGTCGAACCCCATCTCGATACCTAAACAGAATATCAAGTTTGAACTTTCTGCGATTTTTTGCTTTTGACGTACGCTGTTCTCTCTCTATCTCTTCTCTCTCTCTCACACACACACACAGACCATTTTCTAAAAACCTCTTTTCTGGACTCAGAGGACCTCAAAACGTGTATTTTCGGTGAAAACTCGATATCAAAAATTTGAGACGATTACAATACTTTCTCTTGCTAGGCGTAAGAGAAAGTAAAAAAATGTCAAAAGATGCAAAAACTGAGAATGCATTATAATTCAAGTCAACCTTCCTCTCTATAACCTGTTCCGTTTGGTATAACCTCAAATTCGCTATATCTGGGTTTTGTTTGATTTTGGTTTCGATTTTTGGATTCTGGATTTTGGTTTTGATATTGCCGCAAGATGTCGGGCTAATTAGAGTTGAATAATGTTACTTTTACACACTAGTGAGAGAAACTAGTGTGTAACTCACTAGGGAGAAAAAATAGAATTTTAGCTACTGATTTTAGTGGAGTAATTGTAACATTATTCAACGATTGCAAAAACCATTTCTTTGGTACTATTATAGTATTGCTTGGAGTAAGAGAAATAAAAAACAATATACACTCGCATACTAATTTCTAAAGACACTTTCGGAATTGGGGGACCTCTAAACTTATCCCTAGGAAAAACTTAAATTCGAAAATTTGATAATCGTAATACTTCCTCATTTCTTCCTCTTGTAGTAGCAAGATAAAGTAATATTACAAGTCCAAAATGAAGATAGTTTATCATTAGATATACTTTTTATGGTAATGTACATAAATCTATAATTTTCTCATGCAAAATTCTGTTGTCTAAGGGAAAAAGTACGGACAAAATAGATAAGAAATTTGATAAGTTTTAGTTCGTCTATGTTCGGTAGTGTTCGATATAGCTCGGGAATGTTATAGAGGAGACTGGTCGTGGCAGTTTCAGTCTCTGCCGAGTTCGCGGTTGGCACAAAGGTCCTGTAATTGATTACGTGACCGTATCGTCCAGTATTCTTATCTTTTGTAGTCCAAATCATTTGTTTATACGATATTATTATACAATTAAAAGTGGCTGTTTTAAATTGTTATTTATGTAAAGTGAGAGATTGTAGATATTTCCATCAGTTTGGAGAATGGTTATCAGGTAGTTTAGATAATATTTTTTAATGTTGATTATTGTACAATTCATGTTAATGTGTGCCTTCATGAAGGCTGCAATTAATTTTGTATGTATATTATAAATAATTTATAACTAGAATTCTTAATTTCTACAATTTCAATTTTACATCAGTTTGCCTAAAGTTTTTCTTTGTCCTTATTTGCTGTCGCAAAAATGTTTTGTTAGGTATTTTGTATTTGGCTTATATTGACTTTTTTGTAAATTGTAAACATTTTCTTTCGCTTTTTTTTTTTAAAATTCTACCGTTAATCTATCAAAATTACAGTTAAGTTTCTCTGCTCTTGGTTTCATTAGATATCCTGGTAAAATATTAATAAATAAAAGCATTTGACGATGATCAGGTGATTGAATAAGAACAAGAGAGAAATATTAGGCCTTATGTACGCAGATGACTTAGTGCTTCCGGACGACAGTTGGCAAGGAGCAAACAAAAAACTCAAACACTTATCGAATTAGTGTAGCCAAAATTCCCTTCAAATTAACGTAGATAAAACTAAAATCTTGGTATTTAATAGGGGGGGGGGAATAAGAAATGTACAGCCCTTGTTTTATAATAGAAATAGAATTGAAATTGCTAAAAATTATGAATACTTGACGTTTTATTTTCCAGGTCTGTATTGTTTTCACAGGCGGCAGATGAGTTTGTTAAAAAGGGACAACTAGCTTCATTCAAAGTAAGGGAAATTTTACTAAAAAGTAAATCTGATGCTCTAAATAAAAAAAAAAGGTTTTGCTGAGGGCGACGGTTACCTCTGTAATGTTATATTCGGCTGAAATTTGGTCCCGTTATATAGTCGAAAGTTGGAAGTAGTACAATTACAATATTTTAAAAACATATCATTGGCCGCGAAACATGCCTAACCACTTTGTCCGGTAAGAAACAGGGTTGGAATCTATTGAAGTAGAGGTTTTGAAACGAATGCTCCGCTGATGGACCAAGGTTGCTGTCTTGAGTGAGGTCAAAAATTTGCCTGCAAACCTTGAGTAGTTTAAAACTAAATAAGGGTGCTGTTTTTAAATATAACTGGCTCACACAGTTGGAACATAGATTAACGTCTAATGGTATGAATAATTTACTAAACCTCTGCAATCAACCACTATTAGAAACAGAATCCAGAAATGTCATTGAAAAAATTAAAAATCATGTATGGTGCCTTGATATTAATTCTGTTCTGAATTCTCAATTTAATCCGAGTTATAGGAACATAAGTTCGCTAGGGTTGGTGGAATCTTACCTAAATTTGAGCACCAAACATCTAAACTAAGATTAATAAGTCAATTAAGAATGTGTAAACCTTTACATTTCAGAATTGTTTATAAAGGTAGACCATATAAATTTTATGGTGACGATCATTGCCCAATGTGCAACCTTCAAGCTCCTGATAACATATATCATTTTTTTATTACCTGCCCAATTTAACACGGTTACAGAAATAAATACTAAATTAAATATATAGATAGAATAGTGAATGAGATGGACAATGCCATAGGACTGCTCCAAATATCTGATATTAATCAATTAAATCAGTTATATTATTTCACAATAGCAGCTTTAGAAATGAGAAATTCAGTTATTGATGAATAGGAAAAAAATAATAATAAGTAAATAAGATACATAAGAATGTTTACATTTTAGAAATACTAAATATTTATATTTACTGCCTGTTATAAGGGTCAAAGTTTATTTTACTGTTAACTAATTGTTATAAAATATGATAAGAGAGAAGGTATTTCTGTTATTATTACTAGATATTTTCAGTTTTTATTTAGTTTTTTGTTCTCTAATAACTCATAGTTTTTTTTTTTTTTTTATCGTTTACATTTACGTTCTTTTATATTGTAATAATTGTATTAAGATTGCAATTTTTATGTAAGTATTTATGATTGTAATTTTTGAAAGAGACTTACAAACTCAACTCTATTTGTATGGAATGTCCAAAAACAAATAAATAAAATAATCCAAATATTCAGGTCGGGCTATCAACTTTTCCAATCTTTCTGGATTTGAAACGAGTTTGAGAGAAATTCTTTTGCGAACATTCTCCATCATTTTCCAAAAATGGAATTGTTGTATAATTTATATAGGTCTTTCTCAAAATCATGAGTGGCCTTTTTACGCAGTTCTGTATTATGTTGAATTAAATATGTTAAATAAATTTTGCTATATTCCTCAAGCGACCTGCACGAAAAAGTATTCCAAACATTGAGAGCATGTTGATAGTCTTCATCATTTATACTCTCATTTTTCAGACTACTATAAAACATTTCTTTAGGGGGGAGTGAGGTATCTGCTAATGTATCCCAACAGGATATGTATTCGTAGTCACCTTTCAGTCACTAAATGCATCACACGGGGCTAAAGAATTTCGACGTTTCCTCCAACTTTGTCAGATTTTTCACCAAACTAGCATAAATCTAAAACTATCGACAAATCTCAACCTCATTCTCTCAGAAATAGCTTCTGTAAAAGAAATATACTGTTCCTCCGAAGTGGGAAGATAGAGAGAGAGAGAGAGAGAGAGATGAAGCATGAGAAAATCGCAAGAATCTGACAGTTGGTGCTCCGTTTAGGCAGTGCCGTCGCATCTAACAATATGGTGTTGGTCAAAACCCGTCCAGCTGAACTGTGATTTTACTGAATTATTTTTCAGTTATTCGCATTTTTTTCTCGCCAGTGGCTTCAACCATTTTCATTAAACTATGTATACTGGCGGTACACATAAATGCTTATCATTTTTAATTGTAACATTCTTCCAGAAAAATTGATTTAGTTTAGGTAGATGGATAAGGTAGTAAACCCTCTCAAACACGACTCTCTCAAAAGTGCCACTTCTCCAGTATAATTTGCGGTAATTCCCTATATATATATATATATAGTACTATTTTATATATAGTCTAAATGCATTGTTAGACCTCTTTCCATGTTTGAGCAAAATCAGTTACCGGAAATGCGAATTTACAGATTAGGTTTCTGAGATATTGGAATTTGCCAAGAAGAGCGGCCCAAATGGCAATACTAACAGTAGAGCTATCACTTTTATTTCAAATACTTTTCTGCTAAAATCGATCTCATGGAGATGCTAAGGATGTAATTACGTTACGGTTCCATTTAGAGTGGCACTGTCTACACATCTAGACATATTTAGGACCGCAACAAATTATGGAAAAAGAAACTAGTGTAAAACCCTGAAATTAATACAATTCGATTTGACAAAATTTTCCTTGAATTCGGAATTATTACTAAAGGTATAAATGTAGGTCACGCATGGATAAAGGTAGTGGGCATTATATTGTTGGTTTTTATTTTTATTTATTTATTTCAACCTGAACATATCAAATACCAAAGGCACGTCAATTGGAACTCAAATACTAGAACATCCAAATAAGTACGGCGTAGAGGGGAACTACATAACATTTAGTTTATATATAAAACTATACTATATAAACTAAATTAGCACTCAACTCTAACCACCAAACAAACAAATATCAAACTATTCACTTTAATTTAAAGTCGTTAATGCTCCAGTTTGTATCAGTGAATTCTTTTACACTATAAAAACAGTTGGAAATTACAAACTTTTTCAAAATCATCTCAAATTTTCTTATTTCCAACTGTCTTATATTCACTGGGATTTTATTAAAAATTCTTATTGAAACGACATTTGGAAGCCATTCTGTTTTCTTTAACCTCGTCACAGGTAAGTCAATATTTTCTTTGCTTCTTATGTTATACTGGTGCTGATTTCCTCTAGTCACTGCATCTTTATTTCTTTTTTGCCTCAAGGCCAGCTTGTATATGTACAAAGAAGGCAGAGTCATAATTTATAGCTTTTGAAAAAGTGGTCTTCCACTTTCATGTAACTTTTTTCGACATCGTTTTAATCGCTTTTTTTTGCTCTTTAAAAATTTTAACAGTATCAGATCAGGATTCCCATAGCTCATAGGTTATAAGGTTACTGGAATGTGACTAATATGGCAGTGTCCTCTCCCCCAGTGAAATATGCTAAGCCCTACTTACATATTCCTCCACAACACCTGAAATCCATTTTTCCGTTCAAACATTTTTCAAATGAAAGTGATTGATTTATTGACTATAGTTAGCATTTTAAGTTTCGAGCTGTTTCAAGAAAATTCCAAAAAGTCAAAAACTTATTCTGCTAAATTGCTTTTCATGTAATTTAATTTGCTGTAGGGTGAGATTGCATAGGGTGAGATTGCATAGGGTGAGATTGCATAGGGCACATTGGCATGGCATCAGAGGAGACAACCTAACGTTGCACCCCCCCCCCCCGAACCCTGTAAAGACTGATTTCCTGGCAAAATGTTTTAAATAAATGTGATTAGGTCAGATTAGGCAAACTTTAAAGAAAATCATTCGCTAATTACCTTTTTCGGGAAAATATTGAAAAACTAAAAAAAAATCAGCAAAGGGCATTTTTGCTTGACGGATGTTGGTCGAAATCTTTGTTTTAAAGGTGTTGTAGCTCAACCATAATATCAAGCTTTCTGCAATTTTTCGGTTTAAGAACATTCGTTCATTATACACACACCCACACACATCCGTCACGTACAGACTACTGACAAAAATATCTTTCTCTATAATAGTTGAATATTATTATTCCACTAAAATCAGTGGTTAAAGTTCTACTTTTTCACTCTAGTGAGTTACACACTACTTTCTCTTTCTTGTGTGTAAAAGTAACATTATTCAACTCTAATTAGTCCGACCTCTTGCGGCAATACGCGAAAACAAGATCAAAATAAATCACAGATACAGCGGATTTGAGGTTATACCAAACGGAACAATAATAGAAAAAGAAAGTATTTGACTTGAATTAAAATCTATTCTCAGTATTTGCACTTTTTCACATTTCTTTATATTCATACAAATTAAGAACCAATTTAACACTATTGCAGAAAAAATATAATACTAAACTCTAGAGAAAAGTTCTTCATAACCTTTGTTCAGTTGCCTCTAACCATTTTTGGTTCCGGAATCTACAGCGTATTTACGGTGAAATCTTAAATTTCCAAAATTCGATCCGATCGCATACAGTAGCAGAAAGTAAAAATTCCCGACTTTGATTTAATAAAATCATTACCAATAACGGGACAGTCTAATAAAAGAGAACAGAAAATGAAATCTAGTAATGCCGTTTTGTAGAAGTAGTATAACAGGCTTATAGATGACGTCACCTTTTCTTATTTAGAGCGCGCTCCGTACAACAATCTTCTTATAACTACTTAGCCCTTTACAGTGCAACTATCTCTTTACAAACTTGTTATCTTCTTACACTTTTCCACCCTACCCCATTGAACATTATATATAATAACCTTCTCTCTTTATTTGTGTTTATAATTTATAACCTTCATTTCTGTAGCCTTTTGGACCCAGTTGGCAAACTCCTCTTTGATTCAAATTCATTATAAACTGCAGAAAAAATAAACGTATTTCTTCTTTCTTTTTATATTCAGTACAATTAAGTAGCCATCAAATATGATAACATCAAGGCAGGATGTTTTAACTTGAATTAAATTTAAAAAGAGAACATAATGAGGTAAGGAGAACACTGAGCGTAAAATCGTGAAAATGTGTATAAAATTGTAACTGTGGTGGGATGAGCGGTAGCAGTGCACAGTTCCTAGATCAGCGGTCCCATGGCCAAAATTAATCATGATTTCCACAAGTTGGCCAGACCGTTCTCTTGCCATATGTCCATCGCTATTCTTATCAAACTACTTTCAATTTATCGCCTTATAAAACTATACTGAATATACTGTTACAATTGATAATCCAAAACAATAAAACTATATGAATTAAAAAGATAAAACAATCAGTGTTAGACCAGAAGTTGCAACCTTCTACTACCCATATATAAACATTTTTTGTTGTTGTAAATTGGATTTGAGGTTCGGTCATACAAAAGAACTCTTTTTAAATGTCTACCGACGTTTCGGCAAATTTATTGCCTTCTTCAGGGTCTGTACAAAGGTTTTAATACAAATCATACAAAATAGAAACAGCATAAAATATGAACTTAAAAAAAATATTTTCAGAATAAATTAAAAAAAAAATAAACTATAAATAAACTAAATAAAGAGTATGATATATATAGCACATTTTAATTTATTTTAAACTATTGTTGTAGAGCAGATCAATATTAAACTAAATCACAACTATTAAATAATCTAAATCACAACTATTAAAAAATATGTGGCATATATAAGAGTAAAGTATGGAAATAACTTAGGAAATGTACTTACAAAAATTTTTAGTTAGAATTCCAGTAGTAATTAATCTAGTTTAACTTGTGACATACCATCACCAAGTGTTAGGTCATTGGATGGGTCAAGGTTTATAAAGGGCTAGGAGAGCGGATGGGAAAACCGTGTCTTAGTCTGTATGTTGTTTTGGAAATTCCAGGAGATTGTTATAACTGAGGGATAGGTTTTTGGTGTCTGTTCTAAAATTAATAGATAATTTATCTTTTTTAATGTGAATCATTTCCAATATATTTCTTTTTTTATTATTATTATTGTTGATGGAGAGAATTTTGGTGTTTTCTATGTCAAATTCATATTTGTATTGTATGCAGTGTTTCGTTAGTGCTGTAGTCATGTCAGTTGGTTTTTTAGTTTTACAGTCGTATTTATGTTGGTACAGTCTACTTTTTAAATATTGAGATGTTTGTCCTATGTAGCTGGGCTGTAAACAATTTATTTTATAAATTATATCTGATGATAAAGTTGTGGGTGTGGGGTCTTTTAGTTTAGAAAAGAGTTTTTTTAGAGGATTGGAGTTTTTGTGGGCAATGGAAAGGTTATATTTCTTGAAAATTTTAGCCATTTTTTCTGATAGACCTTCTATGTATGAGTAATTTTTTTTTTCTGGCCTTCTGTACTCATGCAGGTTGTTATAACAGTCTATCAACAGACTATCAATTATTGTTTCGGACGTTGACAAATTTCGTTGGAAAATTTTGTTTGTGTCTTGGGTGGGTGCATGGATATTAGTGTATTATTGTCTATTACACAGTGATATTGTTCGTCTTTATGTACCTATACAAATCTAAATATATATCGTCTTTATTGTGTGCCAAAATGGTGTGTAAATTTGGTGGTAGTGGATAATTAGATCGCACTAACGCCTTCCGCAGCTGATCTCTATCGTGTGTGTATTTTTCGCAGGGTAGTATTATGTGGTTAGAGTCGGCAATGGATACTTGATCACAAGAGCAGAATGGATAAATTGTGACGCCTATGCGAGCTAGGTGATGCGGTGAATAGTTACGATTAAATCTAAGCCTGTTTATTGTAGTGAAAAATTTTCTATTTTCGGAATAATTGTGGAACCAGGGTTTTCGGGGTATACCAGTTTGTAAGATCTGTAAAATTTACCTTTTCGGGTTGATGATTTTGTATACCATTCTTCCCATCTGTGATAGCATAACTTTTTATAATGGCTTTTAACATCAGATGTAGATAATGTATTGATGTACGGAAATTGCATTAGAGCAGCCATTTTTGCTCCGGAATCAGCTTTTTCGTTTCCTAACACTCCACAATGACCCTTCACTCATATTAACCAGACCGATTAACCATTGGTGGTCAACTTCTTTATCATATTTATAGTGTCCACAATTAGGAAAGAAAGGTCATTACCTGTATGTTTCAGTCTCTGTACAACGCTTTTACTGTCACTCATGATGAGAGACTGCTTTATGTTGGAAGACTGAATGCTATATAAACACTTGTTTATAGCTATTAGTTCAGCTGTGAATATGGAGGCTGTGTGATTAAGTTTGTATTGCAACATTGTATCCGACTGTTGATGATAGACTGAGCATCCCACACCATCCGCACTTTTTTATCCGTCCGTATAAAAGTGATGGTAATTAGCGAACTTGTATATAAACATTAGTCTCCCTACTAATCTTCTCTAATAACTAATATATTACCTTCCCTGCAACTCTTCCCTTAAAAGAAAACAAATTTTTTTTTAACAAAACTGAAAAGTTTACAAATAAATAAAGGGAATTAGAAAGAAAGGCATAATATTCGATAGATCAAAAATGTAAACAAACTATAATTTAAAGAATTTATTATGCTAAAATAAGTAATCAGATTTAAATTGTGGCAAGGCTACCACTACCAGCAATGGCATTTTCTCTACCTTTAATGTGTTTAATAATGAAATTGTAATCTTGCACCAATAGGCACCATCTTAACAATCTCTGATGTTGTTTTTCATTTTCTGAATGAAAACAAGAGGATTGTGATCTGTAAAGGCCGCTAAAGGTTCACGGGATGGCTTATGTAAACATCAAAGTGATGCAGGGCTAAAGTGAGAGCTAAACCTTCCTTCTCAATTGTATAATTTTGTTGGTGCCTATTGAATTTTTTGGAAAAATAGGTGAGTGGATGATCTACACTGTCGATGTGCTCCCTCATCATGCATCCACTGCTAGTGTAAATTGTTTGCCGAATTAGGGCGCTGCTAAAACAGGCGCATTGCGAAATATAGCTCTAATTATTTCAAAAGCTTTTCGGCTACTTTCAGTCCAAAAGAAAGGCGAGCCCTTTCTCAGTAAGTGTATAAGAGATTTTGCAATAGTAGAAAAATTCCGATAAAAGTTTCGGTAGTAGCCAGCCAAGCCCAAGAATCGCATTACCTCCTTTTTGCAGTTAGGTGTAGGAAAGTTCGAAATAGAACCTATTTTGGCATCGATTGGCTTTACTTGTCATGCGGGCACATCCGAACTCACTCTTAATTAATAAGAGGTTTCTTATTAATTGTGAGGTTTGCTTCTGTTATTCTTGCAAAAAATTCCTTAATACCTCTTAAGTGGTCTTCCCAAGTGTTATGATGGAGCACAACATCGTCCTTATAGCTCTCACAGTTCTCCAATCCGTGATTTACTAGGTTGACTAAACTTTGAAGGGTGGCTGAAATATTCTTTATACCAAATAGCATGAATTTATATTGGAAAAATCTTTGTGGAGTAATATAACCTCTTTGTTTCAAAGTTATTATAAATTGCAGAAAAAATAAACGTATTTCTTCTTTCTTTTTATATTTAGTATAATTAAAAAGTCATCAAGTATGATAACATCAAGGCAGGATGTTTTAACTTGAATTAAATTTAAAAGAGAGCATAATGAGAGGTAAGGAGAACACTGAGCGTAAAATCGTGAAAATGTGTATAAAATTGTAATTGTGGGTGGATGAGCGGTAGCAGTACCAGGCAGCTGATAGCCCTTTTGCTCTGCCGGTGACAAAAACTTGCCAGAATCCCTTTAGCAAGTCAAATTTCGACATAAACTTGGCTTGATCAATTTTGTCGATGCAATCATCGATTCTTGGAATAGGAAAAGAGTCTGACTTAACACCTCAATTTCCTATAATCCCTACAAAGCCTAAAAGTGTTATTCGACTTGGGTACGAGAACCCATGGCGAACTCTAGTCTCTCTTACTGGGCTCTATTCGATCATTGACTAATAAATTTGCCTCCATTATTTGTTGTTTTATAGGGTTTATTCTATAAGGATGTTGCCTGACAGGTTTTGAAGCGCGTGACTTCTAAGTCTATGGAAAATCTGGCCTCTGCGGGTCCGAAAATAAATGTTGATTTGCAAAAATTATTTGTTTTAATTGGTCTCTTTGTAGTTCTTCTAAATGAGAAAGTTTCTCTTCCAGATTTTGCAAAAATATTAAGATACCGATCCTTTATTGCCCACTTCCATGTCTTCTTTGTTTTCCCAGTTTTCTTGTTCAATCTCAAAGATTCAACAAGCAGGACTGGATTTCAATCACTAGCTGATCGCTATCTTTGCACATATTTTGTTAACAAATTAATACCTTTTACCTTTCTTTATTGTTTGAGTAATGTATTTAATGTCACTAACTTTCTCCTCAACAGTGAATAGACCCATAAACCAACACGCAATGAATTTTCCGATACGGGCATAAGTGCAAGAACTTGGTCACCAGGTTTCAAGTTTCTTTCTTTGGAATCTAAATCGAAATGTGTTTTCATTTGTTTTTGGGATTCAATAAGATTTTGTCTCGCAAGCTTACAGGCAATGTAATTTAGTTTGAATCTCAGACACATATTGAAGGAGGTTTATAGAGTCGGATTCATCTGATAGTATTCTTTCTTTGAGGAATGTCAGAGGTCCGCGAACTGAATGTCCGAAAACGAGTTCAAAGGGGCTAAATCAAAGAGAATTCTGCACAGTTTCTATAATTGCAAGAACAGGAAATGAATTTCTTCATCCCAATCCTTGCGAGTTTCATGACAATCAGATTTCATCATATTTTTGAAGGTTTGATGGAATCTTCCAGGGCTCTCAGGCTTTCAATGTGATAAGCAGAGGATTTAACTTGTTTTATGCCCAAAATATACATGACTTGTTGAAAAATTCCCGATATAAAATTTGATCTTTGATCAGACTGGTCTGACTTAGGCAGTCCAACAAAAGTGAAAACTTAATGCTGTAACAATTGATTTGGCTTTAATATTTTTGAGGGGAATAGCCCAGGTTTCTTGCAATAATTGCATCTGATCTGAGAAAAATAATTTTGGCTGTTTAAATTTATCGGGCTAGAAATTCTATCAACGGGGTTTGAAAAACGATCATTCTTACGTACTCCTCTGTACCATTTCTACATTTGTAAGTTGTTTTGAACATTTATTTCTACATTTGTAACTTGTTTAAAAATAAACGCAATTTCAAATCAATACAAGTTTTGAATACCTCAATTAAGAACAGCTAATTCAATTTATCAAAATCACCTCTCACACCAGTCAAGACACATCACCTGGCAAACAACTGTTTTTTTCCCCTAGACAACTCAATAAAAATTTTGACTATTAGTTTTTTGATTCCTGAACTGAGCCTATACGCCATGCGCCTCAGGAACTAGTTCATTGCCCTTTAAAATAAATTCTTTTACAGTCTCATAAAAAGAACTTTCTTCGACCGAAAGTTGTGTTTAAATGCCATAGGCTTTACCTGCTATAAAACTGTAAAAGTAATGTCCAGTATTGCCAATTTAAGCTATTTGCTATTTTTTCAGAATGAAGAAAATATTTATCTACATCTTGTTCATGAAAGGGGAGCACTAGTTTAATATTTTTAGGAACATCAAAGACAGTGATTGGTTTAAAGCTTTAATATTATTATTTTGATCTAATTCTTTTAATCTCAATCGTATTTTGTCCCTTTCAAGCTCAATTTGCAGATGATAATACCTCAATTTTTTCTTTACTCAAACAATCTAGTTCCTTTAACTTTCACATTCAAAATTAGTTAAAACCTTTTCGTCAAATATGTTCTTGCTTACAAAAAATGTTATTAAATAATTCTTTATTGCAAAATTTTACATCACGTACATTATAAGTTTTGTAGCAATAACTAATATAATCGTCTTTTTTAGCATCATTTAATAATTCTATAGAAGGTGAAGACTGAAATCAGAAGACATTTTCTTTAATAATTGTACTCACCAAATAAAACTGATATAATGCAATTTTAGAGCGGCCCCCAATTACTACAATTAATAATCCAAAACAAACTCAAAACAGCTTATTTTGTGTAATAAAACACAAACTATACCAATTATACAGATATAAAAATCAGTCTTAGACAGAAGTTGCAACTTTCTGCTACACGTATATCAACATTAGTCTCCCTCCTCATCTTCTCTAATAACCTAATATATTACTTTTCCTAACAATACTATACTTTTCGACTAGTTAATATTAAATAATTAATACTATACTTTAAATCATTAATATTATTTAAATGATAGAATTAGCCTAAAAAACTAAATTTAAAAAATCTGGTCTGAAACCTCACACAACTTTCTCGTAAGTCTGGTTGACACTATACTAGCTGACTAGCACTATTAAACAGCGCTAGTAGACGGCTCGCGTGAAAGAGCAAGCTAGCGCTACCGTGTGTCGAAGAGTTTAATGTTGGCATACCAGTTTTCAAATTTCGTGTTTCTGTTGTTGAAAGTGATGCATTTGAAAAAGGAATCCAAGTAGTTGCTGAAATGCTACAAGAAGAATTGAAATCTGTAGATATGATTCAACATCGTCGTAAAAGGAGGTGGTGGACACGGAGAAGGATACGGCAGAAGATTGGTGTGTGGGATAATTGATTGCCGGAGCTTCAGCGGGAAGATCCCCAAACTTATATAAATACCTTGCGTATGAGTCCCGAAAAATTCACTGAATTACTACAATTCCCCTTTAGTACAAAAGAATTGTCGCCTGCAATAAATTCTTCACTATTATGTTGTCAGAAGATTTCCTTCCAGAACAGTGGTCTAAGAAAGTAGCTGCTTCATTAAACCAAATAAGTCTTGATTTTTTGACTTGCTTTTATTTTATTTTTTCCAAATTATAAGTATCACTAATGGATTTAATCTTCTTATTAACTAATTCTATCGTTAAATCTTTCATGTTCATCTCGTTTTTTATATAAGCGAATGCACTGTTTCGTTTATCGCGATTTTTATAGTTATCGTTTCTATAATCATCAGAGACGTTTGCAATGACAGCCTGCTTCATTTTGTGGTCATCGACGGGTTTCGGGCGTTCGCCCATCTTCAAGATGCGTTTGTCACACACTGATAACACAGACTTGCACAGAGCAAATTCAGTTTACACACTTTAAACTCTTAACTTTACTGGTGCTAGTAGGACTAGCAGGGCTAGTCAACTAGCGCTAGTCAGCTAGCATAATGTCAATCAGGCTTTACTCCAGTTTTCAAAATTGTGATTGACAAATTTTATATTATACTAAATTGAATGAAATTCGTTGCTGTTTTTACGGAGAAAATCGCAAAAACTTCAGTAAAAACGCAATTCCGGTTTACTAATTTTCTTGAAACTCGGAATTTGTCAATCTATTTATTTCTAATTAATTTTGTGTAGATGGTAGAATTGTCTAATCAACTATAATAGCATAACTTCCCCCTCCCCCAAAAGCCCCCATCAATGATTTAACCAGAGGAATCGTTACAAATAAAAGTTGCAGTGTAGTTCACAAATACAATTTAAAGGAAATAGTTGGAGTCGTTCGAGAGGAAATAGCAGGAAGCTGAAAAATACTTTTCAGTAAAAACGCACTTCCCGTCATCCGATTTTTACAAACTCGGAATTTCAACAACATAATTATTCTAATTAATATTATTTAAATGATAGAATTGTATAAAAAATTGAAGTAACAAGAGGAAAACCTATCCCCACCCCTCCCCCGAAGAGGCCCTTAAATGAATTTTCCCAGAGAAATGTTCCAAGTAAATGTTGTAGATCATGGTATGTGTAGTTGATATATACCAACTTTCTTAGCAAGGCTTGTTTTTCAATCGAACTCGTATAGTAAAAGAGGGCTATATAATATATAAAAGTGTTCCACCTTTAAAGAGCTCAGTTAGTAAAATGGCGGTAGAGTGGAAAGAGATTTCTGCGAGTGATAATTATATTAGGTTTGTTTCAACATATCCAACCATCACGCCCACCGATTTGGATTTAGTACTAAGTTATATCAATCTGTACAGTGACTTAAAATCTTTAGAAACGTATTCTAAAGAATACGAAGGCTCGATTTTCAAGCCTTTTATTTATTTTAATTTTATTGTTTTTCTTTCATTATTACCTCGACCTTTGCGGCGTCTGGTTACGCCATTTTCAAGAGGATGATAATTTGACAGTACCGTAAAGAAAAGATAATGAGTCTCAGTGGAATTTGATAACAGTACAGTTACAAATTATGATTATAAAAGGTATCAAAATGTTTTGAAGATTGTCCAAAACTTTAAAATTGTAATACTCACCAACAAGTTTTTAAAAATAATATATGGATTTTTGCACTTTTTTCTCGATTTGTTAGTTTAATAAACTTGAACATTATTAATTAAATCGTCCAATTTGATTTTATTCGAGTTTTTGCTCAAAGTGTTAAATAATGCTTACAACAAGAGTGATGATAAAGACTGTTCTTTTGTACTCATTTTTAGCATAGAGAGAAACACTTTATTCGTAAAGAATTGTCAGTGGGGCTGCTCGACAATGTCAAGTTGCTAACACACAGCTTACCAATCAATCGAACTGACATAAACAAAGAAAGAGGAAACAATACATTATTACACAGATTAAATCATTAAACAGATAATTTTGTCTTGTTATTGTTTTCCACTTTTTGACAACAGACGTGTGTGCGCGTCATAAGACATTAGTCTAACTGTAGATGTGGTGGTTAATGATGGCTAGAGAGTCTATAATAATCTCCTCCGTTAGCCTCGGCAATATATTCGGGTCTATACCGACCTCGTCCCAGAATTCCACCGTTTTCTTTGGAATAGTCCCCCGAGCACCGAACCATAGACCACGCACTTTATAGTCCCGTTCCCCAAACATATCTCTATACTTCTCGGAGAGATATGTAATACATTTGCCATAAATGGCACGCTTTTCTGTGTCGACCTTATCCCCCTGCTGTGGATCGTTATTTTCATAACGCACCGTCGGATCAATGATGTACGCTAGTCTGCTGTCCCTTTTAAAGGCCACTATATCTGCATATCGCGCAGAGCCCTCATCATCAACAGCGTACACTTCCTCAAAGCAGGTATAATCAAGAGCCCTAAGAGACTCTGCGATCGCGTGCTTGACCCTGTGATGCCGCCTAGTCACGAGGAGCATATTGTGTGGACAATTTCCGAGCACATATGCCGGTGTTTCGTTCTCTTTACCGCATTTGCGGCAGAGGGGTCCAATATCTCCTGCTGAACTCGTGGCAACTCCGGGAACGCCCTTGATTAGAGCATAATTTATGTTTAATTTTATCGCGTTGGTCCACTCCGAGCCTGAGAGCAAATTAAATTTTGAGGTTAGGTTGCCATATGCAATTTTATTTTTTTGAAATTTCGTTACTTAGTTATTTTTTTCTATAATTATTAATTATTGGGACACCTGAAATATAGAATAAAGATTGTTATATTTTACTTATTATTACGGTTTATTATGATATTTTATATATATATATATGTCCTCCGCGTCGGAGTCCAGTACGCTAACCACTGAGCTAATTTATTATAGTTTGGCTGTTCAACATACATACATACACACACAAAAACAAGTTTCAATTAGAACAACCACCTGTAAGTAATGCTTCAAATAAAATTTTTTTTTCCTATCGCTAAACGAAGAAAGTGAGATTTTGGTTGTTTATATATATTTGTTTGCATGACAATTATTCTGAAAACATTTGAAAGAATTTTATATGTATGTAATATCGGATACTTTTAATGCAATCAGAGGTCAGCAATCCCCTAGATTTCGTCCTAAACATTTAGGCCTCATATTTATTAAGCAACTAGAGTCGTTTCCACACTGCTGCTTACGTCACCAGCGACGCCATCTAAATAACTAAATGTTTAAATGCAAACTCGCATTTTATATGGATGTCTGATGACATCTTCCGTGAACTCGTACAATGGCATTCCCTTAGAGAAGGCGGTTGCAATACAAGTGCCCCACATTGGTGTTTACAGACCAATCGCTATCCCCTCCATTCACCGGGTAAAGACTCCTTAACGTGATGGTCACTGATCACTTGACTCTCACTCTTTCAACAGAAATCATCACAGGGGGTTGATTCCATTCCAAAACAATGCTATCAATCTCTAATAATGTGCTGGACAAACAGATCATCCGGAAAGTGTTCTAACAGTATGCACTTTCGGCACACACACACAGCTATCATTTCAGCAGTCAGGGTAGGCGCTCGCGACTGGCCAGGCCACATAGTGATTGCTTCATTGCACAAAGACAACACCAGCATATCACAACTGACCTGGTCAAGCAGTTTGTTTAGTCGTCTTATTTGGAGGTAGGGCACCAAGAGTCACTATATCAGTCATTAAGTTTGCCTCCAGCCGCACTAGCGCCCCTACCAGCAACTACCACACACTAACACTAAGTGCTAGTCTATGTGCATTTAAGGAAGGATATCTTGGTCCAGTCAGCCTGTTTATACACGCCACAACATAGGGGTAGACGGATAACGGCAAAACTAGTCTTCATTCTGCCGCCAGAATGGTTGATTTTTACTGACGGTTTCTTTGTGAGTCCACAAGCTGCCAAACACTGCTAAAAATTATTAAAACAACTTAGTAAATAAATGTTGAGCAGCTGACTTTCATATAAATGTGCTCTATAATAAATTGTGAAGAAGCTGATTTATTTCTATCATTTATTGTGGATGAATAACCTGATCATCGCATAACAGTTCCAGTCTTTTACCTTCATGATTATTTTATGTAACCACTTTACTGTTACATACTATAAATTGCAATATCGTCGTTAATTATGCAATCAGCATAAATATTTACTAATTTCAGAATTAGTTCTTAATTACTGACCTTCGTATGATTAAATCGCTTACTGCTTTAAATTTTTTTTTTATTTAAATTTTAGGCGCGTCAACATCTATGGTCATTGGCGCCCGGAGCATTCTCAGTGCACTGACGGCTTCCGGACAGTGTTCTCCCGTTACAGATAACACTGTGCAACACCGGACAGTGAGCTGTAGAGGCTCCTAGGAAGAAAAAATCTAAGGGCAGCGCAGCTGGACTCGAACCCGGGTCCTCCGCGTGGGAGTCCAGAGCGCTAACCACTGAGCTAGCTAATCCCTTCCCCTACTGCTTAAAATGAAGGCAATCCTTCCAAGGTAAGTATTTCTAAAGCCGGGTAGGTTACAATGTGCCGCAGTCGAATACTGTATATAAAAATGTTTGAAGGTTATACTTACTAGAGGAAGGCCTTCAGCAATCTCTCTTAGGGGAAGCTCCAATTCCCGTGGACCTCCCAAAAAAACCCCTAGGCTGTCGAACTCGAAAATAAGTGGATCACTGTTCTATTTTCGCGCGTTACCGTCATGAGGGACGACCATAAGTAAAGTTCAACCGCAATAATACATGTTTTGAAAATAATAGTATTAATTTTAGGTTTTGTCGATAGTGCATACTAAACCAGAATCATGACGGTAGATTGCATACTATACGAGAATCATGACGGTAGAGCATACATTATACGAGAATCATGACGGTAGAGCGCACACATACAAGTAACCTTACATTTTCTTCATTTGTGAGTTTTTGCCACTTGCGTTTAAAAGTATATCTTCACTCAGTACTTTTGATTTAATAATATTCAGATTCAGAGACATTTTCCGTGGTAGCCTGCTTCATTTTGTGGTCATCACCGGTTTCGGGCGTTCTCCCATCTTCAGGATGCGTTTTTCAGACAGTGTGATAACACAGACTTACACAAAGGGGTCCAATTCAGTTTACAAACTATATACACTGAGTGTGTAAACTGAATGTGCCCTGTGCAAGTCTGTGTTGTCACACTGTCTGAAAAACGCATCCTGAAGATGGGCGAACGCCCGAAACCGGTCGATGACCACAAAATGAAGCAGACTACCACGGAAAATGTTTCTGATGCTTTCCAGCTCTGCGGAACCAACCATCACAACTAATATTCAGATTATTAGACGGTTACAGAAAAAAAGAATTATTCGTTGCTTCAAGTAATGAAATAAGGGGGCACGAAACAAATTATTTCATCAGTTATATGACATAACCAGTTATTTGAAATAATGCCCAGCTCTTTAAGAGAAAGTCGTGGCAGAGCTTCACATCAGATTTATCAGGTTAAAATTATTAATATCAACTATGCTACAGGAAAACTAGTAATTTTAGGAACTCTTTAACAAGGTATATTTAAATGGGCCATATAATATTGCAGGAAGAGGCGCACCCACTGGGTTTAGGGCCCAATATTTGAACTTTGCTCTCGTTAGGCCGCAAGTTTCCACATAAATATTTCAGTCAGGCTGTCCAACTTTCAAGCCATTGCGAACAAATACATCCAAATACTTAAGCCATTACATCCAAACTTTATACAAATTGATACTATACACTAAGTTTTCCAAATGTCCCATTCTCGCTCTTCGTTGCTAAACATTTTCTTGGAATACTTTTCCATCTCTCTGTTTTATTGCATTTTGTTATCTGTTGTGTTTATAATATCATTGTTGTATGGGGTAAAGTTTGAAAATAAATTCCTTTTTACTTTCTCATGCTGCTATGGGAGGAAGTATTGCGATCATGTTTGGAATAAAAAAAGAATAAACTCTCCATGGAGAAATAAAAGTTGGAGAGTTCGCTTGTATCATTATTTAGCGGTTTCTTTTTCAATATCTTTCATATCGCCAGAACACATCTTGTCATGATTACTGAATAAACCAAGACCACGAAGGAACAAGGCCGGCCAAATGACAATTTTGTATGGTCGGTTAATAAGAGGCGATAGCTAACGCCTTGTTTCTGACCTGCTCTCAGTATCATATTGCTGGCTACCCGTCAAAATCAAGATTCGAGTGAACTGAAATAGGGAGTCCAGGAATCGCTCACGTTACTGTCTGCTCTGTTTAGTTAAATAGCTCCAGATTATTTTATAGATTTTGTACTAATAAAAACTGTATGAGTTATTTGGAATCTTCTTTCCAAGATTGCCACACTGGACGCACGCAGGCTGTTGAAATATTTTGAAAAGTACTTATCTGGTGTGAAACTTTCACGCAACTTTTTCATATTCCATTTAAAATTGTAATTGAAAAATTTTCTTCATATTTTGATGAATTTCTACTAAACGCTATAGTTGGTGTTAATAAGGCGCCAACTGTAGGTAGCGGTGCGGTGCAAATTGGGTTTTTGGCATATAGCAGGTACTACGTTGTGGACAACTTGGTAGTCCAACCATCTCAAAAAATAATGGTCATGCAAATTAGTGGTAAAGCTGTCAGCTGCCTCACAATCCACCTAAAATCAATTTTTTTGGAAAAATAACTCAAATAAAAGTGATAGACTTAAATTTATAGTTAGTATTCGGATTTTAAGAACGTCGTTTGCGAGAAAATGCCGAAAACTCAGAAGCCTATAAACACGCATTTCTGATCAACTGATTTTTTTTTTCAAACATAGATTTCTGAAAAACATTTAATGCACCTTAAAACTGATGCAGGTAGTGAAATCAACATAGCACTAAAGTTGCATTTTAGAGAAAAGCTCAACGTTACAGCTCTCCCAAAAGTATTCAAAAATGGATTTTCCTGTATATTTCAAATATAAGTGATAGGCCTTTGTTTGTGTGGATAGTATCCGAATGTTTAAAGAAAAATTCGAAAAAATAAAAAAACTGCGAGTAAAGTAGCGCTGGTTGGAAGATGTTGACCAAAAGCGCTGCCAGATAAGGTGGAGGTACCCAAACGAAACATTAAGGTTGAGCTTTCTGCCGTTTTTTGTTTTTGATTTGTACACACACATGCATAAACCAGACCTTGAGGTATTTGTACACACACTTGCACAAACCAGACCTTGAGGTATTTGTACACACACACATGCACAAACCAGACCTTGAGGTATTTGTACACACACTTGCACAAACCAGACCTTGAGGTATTTGTACACACACTTGCACAAACCAGACCTTGAGGTATTTGTACACACACACACATGCACAAACCAGACCTTGAGGTATTTGTACACACACATGCACAAACCAGACCTTGAGGTATTTGTACACACACATGCACAAACCAGACCTTGAGGTATTTGTACACACACATGCACAAACCAGACCTTGAGGTATTTGTACTTACTCATGCATAAACGCAGACTTTGCTAAAAACGTTGTTATTTTCCCGAGATCGCCTTAAATCATGTTTTTTCGATGGAAATGCCATTTCTATGGTCAGCTGTATGAGCTTAAAAATAGGATTGTCAACAAATTAACTATCTTCTCTATTACAGGACTTTGAAGGACTTTTTATTGTTATACTTTGGTATTATTATAGAGGTATAATAAAATTCATATATTATCTTATAATAGGCACCCTTGATCCAAAGATTCTTTTATTACAGTATCGATAGTGTTCTCTAAACATCTAACCTTCATTATTTTTACTTTATAATAACCTTTACTTTATTATAATCTCTGCCATGCTTGTATTGTTAATGCTGTATTGAAATAGCAAACAAGAGCTTTACAATAAGTGACCATAATATTGTTATTATTAGCAAAATTCCAGTTAGGTGAAGTTAGATAAATAGTGGCCGTTCAACATGGCTCTCCCAAATATGTATAAGTGTAATGATTTTACTATATTATCTCGACTGATTCTCTGAATAGCAGCGCTACAGCTATTTGTCACTATCTATTTATGAACATTCAGTGTGAAATATTTACTGCACTTTCCTAACTGCAGTTAATATAATTATGAAACTGACAGTTTCTTTAAACTTGGAATTGTTACTCAAAAGTGGTTACTAAAGCAACGAAAACCAGGGATTACTTTATTGTCATTACATTGTAGTCCACAAGACAGCACCAATATCAAATCCCAGTAACACTTGAAATCTGACGCCACATTCCACAGAACCTCTCAAGAAAATAAAAGTGATAGGTTTAAAACTATGCAGTAAACGATTCAGGTTTAAAAGAAAACCATTTTCGAGAAAATTACAAAAACTAAGAAACTTATTCTCTAGAGTGCTGTGCTGGCTTTCATACAGTAGGTATTGTTCTTAAGTTCTATTTCTTAATCTGCAGTTATAAGCGTTTGTCTGTTGTGAATTTCTGCATAGCTATAGGTTAGCTGTTGTTAATTAATAGTGTGAAATTTCATAAACTTTTATCGAACAGTTATTTGGAAATCAGCGATTTAATTTATTAAATCTTAGGCTCTGAGGCAGTTTTAGTAGTTTGAAGTCAGTGCAGTGAGTAGTGGGGAGAACAGTAGTTGTGCGGCAAAGATTATCACTATTGTTTGACTGTTTGTATAACTTTGATGTTTGGTCCCAAGCTGGCGTCCAGTGATATATTTAAATTAGGGTAATTATTATTTATTTACCTACGTATTTTCAAATGAAAATCTGTTGAAGCTGAACTGGAAAAGTTCTAATTTTTTATTTACTTTTTTTATTAATTTTATTAATGCCTAGATCTATAAAAGATGTTGTAGTTTCAAAATCTGATTCTCCCTGGCTGCAAAAAAGGGAAGTAATTAAAAGACCACGTTCTTCACCCGAAACCAAGGAAGAAAAAAATTAAAATTAGAAAAGAAATTTACGTCAACAAACCTGTAAGTGAAATGAAAGAAGAAACTGAAGTCGAAAAAATGTCTATGAAAAAGTTATTAAAGCAATTAAGTGTATTAATAGATTCCAAGGGATTAGCACGGAAGGAAGATATAGACCTGTATAGAGCTAAAGACTTGTATAGAGATTTTAAAGGTGAAAATAAAACTTCAAAATCTGCAGTAGAAGAATTACGTACGAAAAATGAAGTTTTGAAAAATAGAGTAGGAGTGTTAGAGGCCTACAACAGAAGAAATAACTTGATTTTTTTTCAGGTTTAGACGATTTGAAAGGCTCGGATTAAGAAATTGTAAGCAAATTTTGTGGAGATGTTTTGGGAATTAAAGTGTCATGCAATGATATTGAAAACATTGCTGATATCAAGGTGCCTGGTAAAGAGAAGATGTTAATAAAGGCGACGTTTAGTAGTAACAAAACTATCTGGAATATTTTGAGCAATACTAAAAGGCTTAAGGGAAAAGGGATTCTTCTGTACAAAATTTGTTTTGCCTGACCACATGGGGATTATGTATGTTTGTGGCGTTTGAGGAGCGAAAGGTGGAATTCTATCTAGAAGGCCGAAGTTAGTCTGGAAAAATTCTGAATATTTGAGATATAAAAATAAAATAAAAGAGAGAATTGAAAGTTATAAAAATACAATGTTGGTAGACCTAAAACTCTGAAGAAAATTATTAGATGTAGCGCGAAGTTTATGCAACTCACGGAAAATCCTTTAAACCCATTCACCCTTGGTTTGATCGAGTGTGTTTTAAAAAAATGAACAGAATTTTCAAGTTAATGAATTTCAGTATATGGAAACCATTGAAAAAGTTCAGAGGACATTCATCAAGAAGTTATTCAGAGTCCGAAAAAATACTCCTAAATATATAATCTACCTAGAGACCAAATGTTCGCCTATTCTCGTCTTCACTTTCACTTTTCATTTTAACTATGTGTGGAAGACATAAATTTTAAAGATTTCCGACTTACCAAATTGATAGCTCAGGAAGTTATCCAAAGGAAAATTTTGTGGTTTAATGATTGGATCAATTCGTCTAAACCAGTGTTTCCCAACGTGGGGCCCACGCCCCACAGGGGGGCAATTCGATTGTTAAGGAGGGGCAATTAAAAAATGGACTCGTTCAGAGTTTATGTTAACCGTATGGCGGCTTCGAGCTGGGTAAACGTCCAAGATATAAGTAACTTCTATCCGCCAAGTTAGTAGCCGTGGTTTCATTGTTAGACGTTAGAGTTGAACTACTGGTTATATTGGGCCGGCTCTAAGTATTTCGCGCTATTTGTTCTGAATGGCGCGAAATGCTTAGTGCCGGGATCTCAGTTTATGCAGTGTTTCGCGCTAACGCACAGCATTCACCATTGGTGTTAATTTGAAATAAGCATTCGTTAAATTGTTGTAAAGTCTCGTTGTTTTAAAAAATATATACATTATAATATAAGTGATTAGTAGGTATAAAAGGAGGTTTCTGGCCCAGTAAATATGGCGGCTAAAAGGTAAGGGGTGAGGAAGGTTATGGTGAGGGAAGGAAGGGGGGATTTTTTCTCTCGGTCTGTTAAGTACTTTTTACAGGGGAGGGGTAGCTGTATTCCGTACTGATTGCTTTCTCTCTCTAAGTTTCAAGAGTATTATATATTGTACTTGCTAATTAATCATTTCAGTATAATGGCGGACAGATGGGAGAGAATCATCTCTGATGATAATTACAAAAAATTTATTTCTAGTTTCCCCACCGCGAAGAATAATATTCAGGTTTTATGTTTCTCTCTCTATCTGTCTCAGTTTGTAACGTTGTAGGAAGAATAATATGCAGGTTTTACTGTTATGTATATGCAAATTATACTTCTTATACAACTGTTTCCATTTGAAATGACTGTTTAAAAATACAAAATTTATATACCTTTACAATTTGATTATGTTGGTATACACCACAGGTCTTATAACGGATATACTTGATAAGAAATGGTTAAACACATATAAATTCAAAGGTTACATTTTAACAACCTAAACTATATCCAGTTATATTAGCAGTACTTGGTAAAATAATAATTCTAGCCATTGCTGTATAATCATCTCATTAAACTTATATCCTTATAAGTATAGATATAGTAAAGTAGCAAGCTGTAAAGTATCAAGAATGTTGCACGTTGTGACAATCTCTACTGCATCTATGTAATTAACATTCAATTCGATAAAATATTACCAAAGCTATAAACTAACAAGAATATAACAATCTCTTCCGCATGTAACGACAATTAACGTTCAAACTCTTGATAAAATATTGCAAACATTATTATTTTTTGCAATTGTGATATGGTAAGAGTATATTCCACAAAAAGTAGCAAAACTGTAAAAGGTGTAAAGTATCAAGAATGTTGCAAGTTGTGACAATCTCTACTGCATCTATGTAATTAACATTCAATTCGATAAAATATTACCAAAGCTATAAACTAACAAGAATATAACAATCTCTTCCGCATGTAACTGCAATTAATGTTCAAACTCTTGATAAAATATTGCAAACATTATTATTTTTTTTTTTGCAATTGTGATATGGTAAGAGTATATTCTACATTGGTTTAACTTAATGTTCATCGTTTATAATCTAACGTATAAAAGTGGGGAATATGCAGAATATATAAAGCAGACTTCTTCAAGTTCGGTACTTGCAGTGTTAGCGGAGAAGTTCTACATTCAACAGTGAGTAACCTTCATCTTATTTGTGTAGGTTAACTATATCTTTATAATATTTAAGTTTTAGAAACAAAATTTACATTTTTATTTATTTTTTTATTTTATTAGATGACTGATTTAAAGACCGCCTTAAATTCTGTTTGCCAAGAACATTTACCAACAAAATCATTAAGAGATCTTACTATAAATAAAAAATATCCTATATTTTCTATGAATAGGATTGAAACTAAATACGGGCCAGCTGTAACAATTACAATAAAAAATGAATCGTCAAGTTTTAAATGTTTTTTACCAAAAGCATATTCCTTAAAGTTAACTGATGCTATGCTTGAAACTTATACACCAAACCAATTATCTCTCATATACAGAGGATTCGGAGTAAATAACTGCTTCAAATTAGATTTCGAATAATTCATTTCATAATTAATTAGCATATTCTTTTCCTTTTTAAATAATGAATTCCGAAATTTCGTTTAACGAGTATGTTTGTGTAGAAATTAAATTTTTAACTACTCCTGAAGAAGCCGAAACAAACTCTATTATTATTTTTGATGATATTGCAATGGATCAACAGGATATTATCAGACAGTACTTTAGCATGAGTCGTCATAGATTGATTGATTGCTTCTATTTAACACAGAGTTATGCCCGAATACCTAAACATCTTATACGTGATAATGCCAATGTTATTATGCTTTTCGAACAGGATGATTTGAATCTAAAACATGTTTACAGCGACCACATACGTTCACCTGATATATCATTTGATAAATTTAAACATATGTCATATATGTTGGGATGAACTTCATGGATTTATTACTATAGATAAAACAAGAAATTCAAACAGTGGTAGATTTCGGAAAGGTTTGGACACATTTATCTATATATAGACAGAAAGTTGGTTAAAATTTACCAGTATATTATGGATCCTAAGGTTACTAAACAACTTCTAAAAACTTCTAAATCACTACGTGCTAAATTCAAAAGTATGAAGCGAGGTTTTCAGTTATCTCAGAAGGAATTAGAAAAGAGTTTTACTGGACCACTTCAAGAATTAGTAGAAAAGAAAAAAATGACTTTACCAACAATTAAAGAAGAAAAAGAAGAAGAACCATCTACATCGTTACCTTCAATGATTAAAAAAGATGCTTCCACCACCACCACCACCACAATGGAAACAACTCCTCATACATCAACTCCACTGCAGTTTTTTCCGAGAAAGAATATTTTTCCAATTAAACGAGAAGAGGAAACATTTGCAACTGAAGAGGAGGAGATTACTCCTTTAAAACAAATCCAGCAAGTTTCTAAGGAAAAACTACAAAAATCTTTAGAAGAAGAAGAAAGGATAGGTTCTCTATTTCACCCTTATATAGTAAAAATAATGAAATCAGATACTAATGATATGGATGATAGTTATGGTATCCGCATGCTTCCAACTGGAGGAATGGTCATAGGAAATGCGCGAATAACGGTTGATGGTAATGATATTGATGTAAATAATGAGTGGTATGAAAGAACACCTGGTTTACTTCAGTTGTTATTCTTAAAACAGCTTACCAATTATTCTGAGGAAGATTTGGAAAACTACAAAAATATCTTAGAAATAAGCAACGCTCATAGACAGCAATTTAGTGGAGAAAAAGTATCAGTTCCAACCGAGGATGGAAGTACAAAAATATCATTGCTCCTCTTTTTTCATCCTCATCGTCTCATGTAAAAGAGAAAAGTTTACTAGAGACAATGTATACTCCACCACCACCTCCATCAACATCGCAAGATCGAACTCTTATATCAACTAGGCCTACTCTAAAAGCCAGGTATCCATTAAGACCAAGAAAAGCCAGTGGTACAGGTATGTGGGAAGGTCAAAGTTTTTATGAATACTGGGATAATCCGAATGAATTAATGGACCGACTTCGACTTTTATATGCGTCAACCATTGCCGGTAATACCAGCCATCAAAATGAAATCCAGTCTATAATTGAAGAGTTGAGAGAAGCTGATGTCATTTATTAAACAACAGTTCAACATGCAAGTTGATAAATTTGGTCACCATGAATATTCAGTGTTTAAAGAGAAACTTCATCAGTTAATAGACGAAGATGAAAATGTGGTGAATGTAGATAACAAACGTGTAATTAACTTGGGTTGGCCCAAAGCCAGTAAGGATGCAGTAACTAAATTGTATGCTGATAGTTTAGCTAATATAGCTAATTGGAGAACGAAGCATATTAATGTTGGTAACAAACGAATAGTTAACGTGAGTGATCCTCAAGAAAGGAACGATAGTGTGACAAGAGGTTATTTGGAAAGCACTGCTTTAACCATTCCGAAGACAGAAGAAGGTGTCCCCATCACAAATATATACAATGCTGTTGGGAGGAAAATATCAAACGTGGGAGATCCTACAGCTGATACAGATGTTGTAACTTTAGGCTATCTCAAACAATTCGTACAAAATGTCCGCCAAGGAAGTCGTAGTCAATGAACTTCATAGGCCAGCGCGAGTTCATTTCCCTAGAAGACGTGTACTTCTGAAGAATATCGACGATTTATGGCAGTTAGATTTAATCGAAATGCTTCCTTATACTCGCCAAAATAATGGTTATAAATACATACTAGCAGTGATTGATTGCTTCTCAAAGTATGCCTGGGTAGAACCTGTGAAGTCTAAAGGTGCTCAACATGTCACTCAAGCTTTGGAAAACATCCTAAATTTAAGTGGAAGAGTACCTAACAATATCCAGACTGATAACGGTAAGGAATTCTACAATATTCACTTCAAAAATCTAATGAAGAAGTACAACATCAATCATTACAGTACCTACAGCCAGATTAAAAGCTCCATTGTTGAACGATTTAACAGAACATTTAAATCAATGATGTATCGATTGTTTAGTCTAAGAGGAAACTACAATTATATAAAACATTTACCGGATTTAATAAATATATATAATAACACCATACACCGTACGATTGGTATGAAACCATCTGAAGTAAATGCTAATAATGCAACCTTTCTATTAACAAATGTTTACACTAGTAAAGACAAGCGAAAAGATAAACAACGGTTTAAAGAAGGAGACTATGTACGTATTTCAAAGAGAAGAACGGTTTTTACAAGAGGATACACACCCAATTGGAGTACTGAAATATTTAAAATAAAGAATGTTCGCAAGACAGTTCCTTATACTTACATGTTGGAAGATTTAACTGGACAACCTATTCAAGGAGCATTTTATGCACAAGAACTGCAGAAAACTAAATATAAAGATGTATATCTTGTAGAAAAAATATTAAAACGTAAAAGTAATAAGCTTTATGTAAAGTGGCTAGGTTTTAAAAAACCTTCGTGGATAAGTGTAAATGACTTAATAAAATAAAAAAATTTTTTACTCAATTGTTTTTCTTCTTCAAAATAATATTTCAATAAAATGTGAGATGTAAGTAGGTTTAGAAAAAAAAATCAACTTGATAAATATAAGGTTTTATTGATTATTTTTACAATAATATGGCAACATAGTATTGGGTTTACAGAGTTTTGACAAATAATTTAACTGGTGACTAACCTCCTTAGAAAGATTATGAAGTTTGAGATATTCATTTCTCAAAAGAGTGATGATGGCTGGTTGAACACTAAGCAGATCTTCAAGCCAAGTTGCTTTTCCATGAATAGAAATCATCTTATGGTTTGATTTGATGAAAAATATATTAGCGCTGTTAAGATTGATTACAGTAGGTGAGGTTGTAGTTGTTGTTGTTTTGTTATCAAAAAATTCAACGACCTTCTGTGCGCTAGTCTCCAGAATTGACCAGTCTTCTGCATTCAGATAAACAATAGTTTTTCTGGATTTCAATGCTATTAGCGGTTCACCTTCTTGAGAAAGGCCAGTTATTAAAGATTTAGAACCATGCCTATTGAGTGGAAAAGTAGTGGTTAACTGTAAACCTATTTCACTTGATGCCATGATAGTAACGTATGCAACTGAACACAAAAAACAGTTCATCTTTTATATTTAAAAAAATTACCACCACTTTCGACTATATCAAATATTTGCTTGCTACACTGAAGGATGGTTCAATTGGAGGTCAGAATTAATCCCCACCTCATCCACCTCCTATTTTATTTTGACGGAGACATATTTTCAATCAGTTTGAGTGCTAATAGAATTTTGGAACAATTTATTTAGGTGGGTTGTAATTTGAAAATACAACATACCAACACGAGAACAATCACATGTATCTCGTCCACACTCCTGGTTAGGATTGGACCATTCACAGGTGGTATAATGACCATTAGCTGCTAGAACAACATGATCTTTACTATACTTCTTCAACTGTAGTAAATCAGTAAGAAGAATGACGTAAGACTTAGCCACATCTAAATCATTTATAGCGGTGGGGAAACGAGAAATAAATTTTTTGTAATTATCACCAGAGATGATTCTCTCCCATCTGTCTGCCATTATACTGAAATGATTAATTAGCAAGTACAATATATAATACTCTTGAAACTTAGAGAGAGAAAGCAATCAGTACGGAATACAGCTACCCCTCCCCTGTAAAAAGTACTTAACAGACCGAGAGAAAAAATCCCCCTCTCCCCCCTTTCCCTCCCTATAACCTTCCTCACCCCTTACCTTTTGGCCGCCATATTTACTGGGCCAGAAACCTCCTTTTATACCTACTGTGATTAATGAATGGTATGTAAATTCAATTGGTAATTTTTATTAATTTCAGTTTTAGAAGCATCATTTTCCAGAAAAGTTTGTCAAATGAATAAGTACGTTTTTTTGCGGTGGGGTAAATGTGCCATACATATTTAAATTTGGATTTTTGGTCTGCATTTACTCCAATTCATATAATTTTTTTATTTTATTTTTAATTGATCTTATATTTATTTCTTTCAGTCCATAGTGAAATGAGTGGTATAAGCAAGAAAAAAGTTCGCCAGTATTCGGAAGAATATTTAAAATTTGGTTTCATACCCGCTGTCCACGATGAACGCTCACCTTTTTGTCTTTTATGCCAACAATGCTTGACCAACGAATCAATGAGACGAGGTCGTCTTGAGGCACATTTGAAGGCTCACATTAACTCAGATTTGAATTACTTTCAAACTTTAAAGAAAAATTTTGAAAAAAGAGCAACATTAAAGTCTCTATTTACTGCTCATAATGCAACTACCAATCGTACTCTTGAGGCTAGTTATCAAATTTCATTACTCATCGCTAAATCTGGAAAAAGTCATACTATAGGAGAGAATTTAATCAAACCATCAATATCAGTATTTCCTAAAACGGTTCTGAAAAAAGATGACAAAGACGTTAAAGCTATGCCACTAAGTAACAATACTGTTAGCAGAAGAATAGACGAAGTGAGTGTGGATATTGAAATACAACTTGTAGAAAAGCTGGAAACAAGAAAATTCTCAGTGCAAATGGATGAATCAACTTTGAGAGAAGTGAGACCGTACTTATATCTTACGTAAGATATATTAATAAAGATGATTTTGCTGAAGAAATGTTATTCTGTAAATCATTAGAAAGCACCACAACCTCCAAAGATATAATATATAGTAAGCTAAAAAATTATTTAGATGTCAATAATATACCAATGAAAAATATAACATCTTGTGCTGCAGATGGTGCTCCTAATATGATGGGCAAGAAAAATGGTTGCTTAAAACTGATGAAAGATGAGAATCCAGAAATGCTTCTTGTGCATTGTGTTATTCACAGGGAAAACCTGGTAACTAAAAACATTTCGCCTGTTCTAAATGAAGTACTAAATTTAGTTATAAAGTGTATCAACGCTATTAAATCTAGTGCCAAATGTGAACGCCTTTTCAAGTTATTTTGTGAAGAACAAAATGAAGACCATGTGAAACTTATACTTCACACTGAAGTAAGATGGCTCTCGAAAGGGAACTGCTTGAAAAGATTTATGGAACTATTGATACTCTTAGTGATTTTTTAAGCGACAAACCAGAAATGAAAAATCTGTTAACGCTCGATGGTAAGGCACTTGTCAGTTATTTAGCCGATATCTTTGAAAAATTAAATATATTAAATAAACAACTTCAAGGACCAAATAAAACTCTTGTCGATGCAAAAGCGAAGATATTTGGTTGGTTTCATTACCTTTATTGAATTATGTCAGACATATATTTACAAAAAAAATTTTGAAAAATTTCATTGGCTCCAAAAATGTGAAGTGACTGATACCGCTATAAATGTTATTGTCGATCATCTGAAAAGTTTATCGGCTGATTTAAAATAAAGATTTTGTGATTTGAAACAAATTGATTTCCCAACTTGGATGATGCAGCCAATGTTAGTGGATTTGTCTGGTATTTCAAATTTGCAGTATCAAGAAGAACTCGCAGAAATGCAAAATGATGAGTCAATTAAAACTTTATTTAATATAAAAGGAGCGATGGCATGGCTTTGTGAGGAAGCCGAAATCAAATATCCAAATGCAACCAAATTTGCAAGAGAACTATTGTTACCGTTTCCATCTTCATATTTAGCTGAATTTAGCGGATTTAGTGCCATAAATGATTTACTGCTAAAAAAAAGAAATAGGCTGGATATAACAAAACGGGGAGACTTGAGCCTGAAGTTAAGTAAGTTGGAATCTGACATAAAAACCCTTTGCAGCAAGCATCAAACACAAGGATCTCATTAAATGTAAGTAATAAATAATTACTAATAATCAAATAATATAGGCAAATTTTTCATTAAAATTATTTTGAATTTGAATTTCAGTTCTCCATTATATGTTTTGAAAATTTATTTACTTGTTTGCTCCATAATTTCTTAGTGATTTCTTCCTAAAACCTATCATTCAAGTTTCTTTAGTGAACTTTTCAGTTTTTGAATATTAAAGATTATATATATGTTGGGGGAGGGGCGTAAGAATTTTAGAAAGGCTTAGGTGGTGCATAGCACAAAAAAGGTTGGGAAACACTGGTCTAAACAAATGAATTGTGAATTCGGGCAAGTTTTCATGTCCATAGAGCAATGAAGGAACGAGCCTGAATACCCTGAAGAGTAGTCTAACCGTCGATTGTCGGTCGGATTCCCGAGATAAAGCTTTGAAAGGGGTATTTCATAACATTTACAAGCGGCTTTCCCTGGATGTGGATTATATATGTAAAAGTAAGTCCGTCGTACTTCTTTTAATTGAATTTAAATTTCACCCCGGGTCTGCAGGCACTTGGAATGATAGCTGAGGATAACCTGCATGGAGAGATATATCGGACAGGTTATGTTAAAGTGGTTACAGTGAATTGTTGTGATCAAAAGCAAACTCTTGTCATAATAGTGAATTAACAGCTTTTAATGTCGTTTCTTTTGTTCACAGGTAAGATTGTATAAAATCAAGCCTGTAATGTAAATTAATCAAAAGATTGTATTATAATAAAATTGGAACTTGTTCACAGAGAAACCCAGTATAGCTATTATTTCATAAGAAACGGTTTTTTCATAAGAAACAAACCACATTATCTACAGCTGTTCGTGAAAGAATCATGGATAAATTAAGATTTGAATTTTTAGTCAAAGCTGCTGACGACCCAAAAACGAATGTAATTTGTATAACCTCAATTACTACCATCAATAAACAGACGTTCATCTTTCCAGACCAGTTCCAACCAGCAAAACTATATGAAGCAATTACATAAACTCAAACCTACCAAAAAGTGAAAACTAATTGCAAAAGAGACACGACAAAAGACAGGTATGGATTTCGGTGACAGATGAAATAAAGGATGTTTATATAGATGAAAACGGAAATATGCAGTTTAAGGGTTATTTCCTAGAGGAAATTACAAATACTCGGCAGCAAAATCCTACTGCGGGAATCTTAGAAGAGGAAGAAGCCTGGAAAATTTTTCTGAAAAAAAGAACTCTACCACTGTCACCGTAATATAACAAAATTGTCTGCAAAATTTGTAATAGAAAACTTCACAAGAAAAACCTCAAATGTAACCCAGTGGATGAGAACTTTTGAAAGCGAATGCACCCGTTTGGGAATAGAAGAGGATATTGACAAAATCGAAGTTCTTAGGCTGTTTCTGGAAGAGTCATGTCTGGACTGATATAGTTCGATGCTTATAAAACATACAATAAACTCAGCATGGTCAACATGGCGAGATAACTTTTGTAAAACTTATGCGGACAAAGGCTGGACACCAATCAGATACGCACTTTCATTCAAATACGCACAAGGCTCATTATTAGAATACGCTTTACAAAAACAAAAGACTATTATTAGAAATAAATCAATCAATAGATAAGCCCACTCTAATTGACCTCATTGCAACGGGCTGCCAAATTTTATATCTGATAAAATTGATAGACATAGCCTGAAGGAAACTAATGATTTATTTAATAACATCAGAGGTTTAGATCATTTAGTTAATAAAAAGAATTCGGAAATTAAAATTAAAAACAAAAGTGGAAGGGACAAACCGTGCAAAATTTGTGAAAAAGTAATGATACGCCAAAAGAGACCAAATAAAAATTGTTAGTAATTCTGAATTAGAAACAGAATTAAATGAAATGGACCAAAAAAACTAATAGTTCCGCCATTAATCAAAATTAAATTATTGCTAAATGACACATTAGACATTTTAGGAATTTATGATTCAGGTTCAAATATTTCCCTAATAAATTCTAGATTATTACGGTTAAAAAATAAACAAGTTAGCAATAAAAAAACCGTGAACTTAAAGACGACTAGTGGCGTGAAAAAACTATAGGAATGGTAACTCTAAAGATAAAAAATATTAATGTTTTTGTAATAGATGAGAATTTTGGTTACGATTTTTTAATTGGATTAGATTGCAGACAAAGTTTTCATCTAATTCAAAATGAAAAATTAGAAATTACACAAAAACCTCAAAAATTTCCCAGAAATTCAATAAACAGGAGGAAATTCCAAAAATAAAGAAATAATTCCTGACCTCTCAGGTAACAATATAGAAGAAAAACAAAATTTACAAATATTAATGAACATGTTCATATCCTAGCGAAAGATGCAGATAACAAAGATGATGAACATAATAAAATAAACTTTAATGATCACATAGAAGTGGCGAATTTTAACATTTCAGTAAATCACCTAGATTCCCAGCAACAGTCTAAATAGATGACATAATATATAAATACAAAACACTTTTTGCGAAAGATAAATATGATATAGGCACTGTAAAAGTGTATGAAGCACGTATTGATTTGGCAATAGATAAATATGAGATCAGAGAAGAACTAGTGGTATTAAAAAAAGAGAACAAGCAGCTGAAGGAAAAAATAGCAGATTTAGAAAATAAAACCAAAAGAACCAATCTTGTATTCAGAGGGATTCCGGAGAGTAACGAGTATGACAAAGTGGTTCAGAAATTTGCAAGAATGTACTAGGTCTTCCCATTGAGGTAAACATACTTCAAGCTTTCCCTATAGGGCGAACTAAATTAGGAAGAAGAGTGATGTTAGTAGAATTTAGTAGCTATAAGGAAGTTCTACTCATAATGGCTAATATTTATAAAACTAAGGGTACGGGTATATTGATACACCAGGACTTGTCATTGTTCACACGATTTAGAAGAGCCAAGTTGCTGTACCTGAGAAATAAAATATTGCAAGTTAAATCTGGATGCGTGCTGCGACTACGCAGTGATGTGTTAATATTAATCTCTAATAACCGCACGGTTAAATTCAAATGGGATGAAGATCTTGGTCTTGTAGCAGAAGGAGGTAGTAATGGTTTTGAGACATCAAGGGTATCTCGGACACGGAAGACATTCAGTATGAGTTTTAATATGAGTAATTCTTTTTTAATTAATATTCTATCTTATAACGTTAAAGATTTAAATAATAAGTTAACTAATACGGAATTTTTTGAGTTTGTTACTGTTTATGATGTCTTTTTTTTAAGTGAAACTTTCGTTCTTAAACATGACATAACTAAGTTTGAGCGTTATTTTAATAATTTTAAATTACACTGGATTAAAGCTGAGAAGGAGCTGGGTAAGCCAGGTAGAGCTAGAGGTGGAATTTTAATGGGATTTAGCAGTAGATTATCTCATAATATTGAGTTTGTTCAAATTGGTAGTAAAGTTCTATTGAAAATGAATTTTGGTAAACAGACTCTTTATTTGTTGCCTGTCTATATAAATTGTAATCTATGGATGCAAAATTTCAATGATATTTCGAATTTTTTCTTATAGAATGTGATGAAAAACTGTATTTTAATTGGTGATTGTAATGCTGGCTGTCTGATTTACAAATATTACCTGATGACATTAAAGTTAAAAACATCAATTTAAGTGGAAAGTCACGGAGTATATTGAATAATGAAGGCAAAAAATTGTTAGAGTTCTGTGAGGATAATGATTGTGTATATTAAATGGGCGAACAGTTGATGAGTGTGAAGGCGACTATACATATATCAGTACGAGAGGCAGCTCAGTCATAGTTACTGTTGTGTACCCTACCCACTACTTGATTGTGTCCATAAATTTAAAATTTTGCCACAGTTATATTCTGATCATATGCCTCTTGAACTTTGTTTAAATTTGGAAACAGATAAAAATGAGAATAATAATAACGTTATACCATTATTGCCTAAATTGTTGTTCACGGATAATGATAAGAAAAATTTTAAGAGTAAATTGGAGCGGGTTATAAATGATAAATCTGATATGCCATCAGCTATTAATGACTCAATTGATTATTTAATGGAATGTATTAGGCAGGCGGCTGAACTTGGGTACAAACAAAATAAATTAAATACGAAAATTAAGAAGCCATTTAAAGAATCTTGGTTTGATTGTAATTGTTTAACTTTAAGGAAAAGGTCATTTAAACTGTTGAATGTTTTTCGTAAAACAAATTCCAGTTTAATTAAATTGCTGTACTTAGAGGCTAATAAACTATATAAAGAGGTGTGCAAACGGAAACATAGATAATTTAACGAAAGTTTAATTTCGAAATTAAAATTTATAAATCATAGTAAACAATTTTGGTCGATAGTTAATAATTACAGAAAGAAAAATAGTTTTATATTTCCAACTTGCTAGCCGGAGGAAGTTAAGGAGTATTTTAAAACGATGTTAAACCCACCTTTGCATAGCTTTACTATGTCGTACGCTGAACCTTATGTGATTAATGTGGAGTTAGATAAAGCAATAACTTTGGATGAATTAAATTTTGCAATATCAAAAGCCAAGTTAAATAAGGCTCCTGGCCAAGATGAAATCCCATATGAATTTTATATAAATGCACCTAATGTATTTTTAGAAAAGTTAGTGAATGTTTTTAATCAAATTTATAATAACGGAACTGTGCCATATAGCTTTGTCCAGTCAATAATATTCCCCTTACATAAAAAAGGCAACCCAGAATTACTAGAGAATTACCGAGGGCTTTCGTCTATAAATACCATGTCAAAACTCTATTCGGGTATATTGCAGAACAGATTAATGAACTAGGTGAATTCAGAAGGGATACTGGCAGAGTTTCAGGCGGGCTTTCGGCTATCGATCATGTCTTTTCATTGGAGAGCATCATAAGGTTGAAATGGGCTCAAAACGAGTCTAATAAAAAGGTGTATGCTTTTTTCGTCGACTTCAAGTCAGCATTCGACTGTATTGATAGACTTGCGCTTTTTTATAAGCTGGCCAATATGGGCGTCTCATCGAAAATGTTAAGCGCGATTAAAGGTATGTTCTTCCAAACGAATGCTTCTGCGTGGACCCGATTTGGGCTTACCGATGAGTTTGGGGTGTCGATGGGTTTGAAACAAGGGTGCCTCATCTGCCCGTTCCTTTTCAGTCTGTTCCTGAACGATTTGGGTGGTGTGCTTGATGGTGGTATCAAGATATCCAATGTTAAAATTAAATTGTTAGCATATGCTGATGATGTCGTCATCTTATCTGACAATAATGTTATCATGTGAGGCATATGATTCAGAATCTCGACGATTATTGCTCTAAATGGAACTTGAATGTTAATTTGAAGAAATCTAAAATGCACATATTTAAACCAAATGCTGGTAAAATCTCAAATAGAGAAAGATGGTTTTTCCGGGGAATAAATTGATATTGTAAGCGAATACGATTATTTAGGAGTAAAATTTAATTTTAATTTAAATTTCAAAAAGCATTTAACTGAAAATTAAGCAAGGCTAAATTTGTACTTAATAGTGTCGGTAACTTATTATGGTGTGGTAAGAAGTATGTGAGTTTTAGTTCAAAGATTCGACTCTTTCATAGAATTTCGCGTTCGATTAAGCGGCTCAAGTTTGGGGATGCAGGCAATTCGAAAAGGTTGAAAAATTACAGCGCTTCTTCCTCAAAAAGATATTTGGTCTGCCGTGTAATGGAATCAGATATTAGATGTAATGGAATCGTTTGATGTGTGATTCCTGGAGTAGCAGATGTCTTGAAGAGGGCGGAAGTTAGTTTGAGAGATTTGGAAGTTAGTGCTCGAATTATTAAACGGTTTTTTATATAAAAATAAACTGTATTTTAACAATAATTTAAACGTGATAAATGGTAACTAATAACTATAATAAAATACTTAATAATAAATAGAAGATAAATAGCTGATAATTTAGAATGGTTAAAATAACGAACTAAAGTGCACAACTACGAGAATGATAAGTTGAATATAACTGTGAATTGCCGCTCGTGTATAGTTTGGTCGTAGATGATATAATAATCCTCTCGTCGTATATCATAGAGTTTATATATACTGTTGTTCACACTCACACCAAGACATCTGTCTTAGTGTGCGCCTTGTGCGACCTTCGTAGTTTGCTGACCTTATTTAGTGGCCATACTTATCGCGGTGCCTGCCTTTTGATGTGAGAATTGATGAAAAGGCTTTGTTGTTTGTTTGGTTGACCGCGGCTGTCGGCGGCCAACAATGTCACTGTTTTCACCCTTTGTTGATAGCAGCTGGCTGGAACCACTAGTTGTAAATTATTTCTTTGGTGTACTTTGCCGATGTCAATGACTTTGCCATGTCATTACAGCCGCAATACACACCTAATTAGTTCCTACATCTAGAGACTGGTTTGAATACTATGTTTATGTACACATATCGTCTACATGTTAAATATATTAAGAAAATTTTATTTGAAATGTCTGATTGTAGACTTGTAAAAATACTGGCTTTGTCTATGGTAGACAGGAAGTTGGGATGGTACGATGAGTGGTTGGATCTTCCAAAGAAACACAATTTTGTTATTGATATTAATAGGAACACACTGGAACAGTTTGGTGATCTCTCTGAGTTACTTTTAAAAATCTATGCTCACTAACGAGAATACTAATTTTGCATTACAAGCTAATAATAGTAACTTCCACCCCTTATATCGTTTTTTGTCCTTTAATTTAAATAACAATTATCTTTTTTCCGAAACTTTTGAAACTCTAAATTAATTATCAAAATAAGATCTGAAATGCTACATTTAACGTACAAACCTTGGAACTAGGAGGGTTCACCGAACTGCCCTATGGGTACTCTAAATTGTAATGAAGATCTGCACCATTTTATGACTGAGCGCCCTATGTACAATGATATACGCCTCAAATATTTTGGGTCTTCACAGATTTGCACCCCGCATTGCATTGAGCTATTTAATGGAAGAGATTGAGCTGCACTATTATAAAGTAATAATTTATTTTAATTTTTGTGAAATGAATTAATAATTATATGTACTAATGGAATTGTTCATTTTCATTTGTGGGACTCGTCTGGCGGTCTTAGACCAAGGTGTGTGGTTTATTAAGTTTGTATACTATGTATGTAAATTTGTATAAATAAACGATTATTATTATAGATAAATATTGTAGGAAAAGACCATATAGGTGCACTATTGAAGATAAACAAGAAATAGAACAACAAGTATCAGCATTATTACAAAGAAATCTAATCGAAGAATCATATAGTCCTTTTGCTGCCCCGGTAACACTGGCCTACAAAAAAGAAGAAGAAAAAAGATCAAGATTATGTATAGACTTTCGCGATTTAAATAAAATTGTAGTTCCTCAGTCATACCCCCCTTCCCATTAATTGAGGACTTAATGGTCAAAACAGTAGGTTGCACATTTTTTTCTACGCTGGATATAAACTCAGCATTCTGGTCAAGCCCTTGAGGATTGAAGACAAGCACAAAACAGCATTTGTTACTCAAGAAAGCCATTATCAGTGGACACCTTTTGGTTTAAAAACCTCACCAGCAATTTTTCAGAGAATTTTATCTAGTATTATAAGGAAACATAAACTATCAGATTTCGTTGTAAACTATATAAATGATATTCTTATTTTTTCAAAAACATTTCCACAACACATTAAACACTTGTCATTGTTACTGGAAGCAATTTCGACGGAAGGCTTCAGATTAAAATTTTCAAAATGTACCTTCGCACAAGATTTGGTGAAGTACTTAGGCCATGTAATAAAAAATAATACAATTAGTCCAATGAAGGATAATTTAGTTGCTATAAAAATGTTCCTGTTTCCAGGACACAAAAGCAGACAACTTTTAGGGAAAATAAATTTTTATGGAAAATATGTGCAAATATATCAATTATATCAGAACCTTTACATAACTTATTACGAAAAGGACAAAATTTTATTTGGTCAGAACAATGTCAACAATCCTTTGAGTCAATAAAAAAATTACTTTGCTTAAAACCAATTTTAACAATCTTTGGTCCAGATTTACCGATACATATTTACACAGATGCAAGCATACATGGAATAGGAGCTGTTTTGAAACAACCACAGCAAAATCAAGAAGAGAAACCATGCGCCTATTTTTCAAGGAAATTGAATGGCACTCAGAAAAAGAAAAAGGCCATCTATCTGGAATGTCTAGCGATAAAAGAGGCAGTAAACTATTGGCAGCACTGGCTCATCGGAAAGAAATTCACAGTTTTTTCTGATCATAAGCCCCTCGAAAGAATGAACATTAAGGCTAGAACAGATGAAGAGCTCGGAGGTTTGGCATATTATCTATCTCAGTTTAATTTTGAGGTCATATACTCTCCAAGAAAATATAACTTAGAGGCAGACTGTTTGAGCAGAAATCCAGTATTAGAACCACATGAACATCACGATGAAAGTTTAGAAATTGTTAATTTAATAAAACTAGAGGACATCCAAAATGATCAAGAAAAAATGGAGATATAAAAAAAATAAAAATAAACTGAAATTAAAAGATAAAATATATTATAAAAAGATTGGAACAAAAGAAAAGATTATATTGTCGGAGGAATTTAGTAAAACTTTTATCAAAAATATACACTACCGTTATTGTCATATAGGAATAAAACAAATGCAAAATAAGATTAACCCATTCTATACAGCAAACAACTTAACATATAATATAAAAACGATTTGTGAAACAAATCAAGGGGAAAATATAAATTTGGATTAATATCTCTTAGGCCCCGCTACTTACCCTTTCGAGATAATGTCCATAGATACGATTGGTGGATTCGGAGGCTCACGTTCTAAAAAAAAATATTTACACCTTCTTTGTAGATCGATCACTTCACAAGATACGCCAACATTTTGACTTCGAAGACTCAGAGCTCCAGTGATTTTATAAAACTAATTCATCCACTAGTAGATCAAAGTAATAAAATTGGTATCATTCTAGCAGATCAATATCCAGGTATAAATTCAAGAGATTTTAAACACTATTTACAAAAAGCAAATATACCAAATCATCTTTACTGCAGTGAATGCACTATTCCCAAATGGTTTAAATGAAAGACTAAATCAAACACTAGTCAATAAAATTAGATGTAGGATGAATGAAAGAAAGCAAAAAGTGGCCTGGACGACCATACCACATGAATGCACGCAAAGATATAATGAAACGGTGCATACAGTGACGGGATTGTCCCCTCAATATTTATTGGAAGGGAAAAATATTGATATTTTACCGGAGGAAATGAAACAGGAAATAACATATGGTCATTTACTTCAGGACAGAAAACTCGCCATAATTCTAAGTCCCATAATTATAACAAACAACAGATTGACAAAACCAGAAGAAATTGGGAATTTAACGAAGACGACTCGGTATATGTAGAAGACGGAAATCACTTAAACAGGAACAAATTGGCTGAATTAAAATCTGGGCCATATAAAATCTTGGAAAAAATTTCAAACTCAATATACAGAATAGATACAGGCCACAAGAAATCAGAGTCAAACCTTTTCCAGATCACAAACATTGTTCCTGTTCCGAAATTCCTTCTCGCAACATAACTTACAAAAAAAAAAAAAAGTGGGGACTTTTCTTTCTCTAAGGGGGGAGATGTAAAAGTAAGTCCGTCGTACTTCTTTTAATTGAATTTAAATTTCATCGCGGGCCTGCAGGCCCTTGGAATGATGGCTGAGGATAACCTGCATGGAGAGATATATCGGACAGGTTATGTTAAAGTGGTTACAGTGAATTGTTGTGATCACAAGCAAACTCTTGTCATAATAGTGAATTAATAGCTTTTAATGTCATTTCTTTTGTTCACAGGTAAGATTGTATAATAAAACAAGCCTGTAATGTAAATTAATCAAAAGATTGTGTTATTAATAAAATTATAGCTATTATTTCATAAGAAACGGTTTTTTCATAAGAAAGAAACCACATTATAATATGTATATATTTATACCTATATCAGCAGTATATTTAAAAAGAGGAGAACTTATTAATTTAAATTATAAACCCTTCATCCAGAGAAAAAAACTACTCCTGCCTTTGAGTGACCTTCGTGAGCATGAGAATGTGTACCATTTCTAAGGTCGCTGTAGGGTTCCTGCGGGAATAAGGAAAAGGTGTTTGGGTGAATAAAAAATTCTGTGATCCCTAGTTTCGGTGAACTGCTTTTCTTTATACATGGGATTCTAACAGTGATTTAATGCAAGTGTAATGCGTGATAGTGACATTCTGGAGAAAAGTTTGAACATACCCACATAACTAGTGCCGCTGAAGAGTAACTTGCCCAGTAGCCCACCCTCCAAGTTGGTGTATAAAAAGTAGGTAAAGGTTGATTTATATGAATATTTGTTATAGATCTCACTTTCCATTTTAAAATTGTAAAATAAATGGGTAAAACATTTTCTCTTCATTGGTGTGATTTTTATGTCGGGCAACGGACCTATTTCACTATCAGAATTTCTAAAAGGTTGTTTTGTTTATTTTTCCTTTTCCTGTTTGCCGTTCCTTTGAAAGTGCCGCTGGAATCAAACACTTCACCGTTTTGCCCACTAAGTAGGCCCTAAAACACAAAACTTTTCGCAAAAAACGTTTTTTTCATATAGTGGGAACTTCATAACATATAAAAAGAAAACTGGTGTGAAACACTCACACAACTTTCTCTTACTCCTGTTCTCAAAATATAATTGACAAATTTTATAGTTTGTGTACCAAATTTAATGAAATTCGTCGAAAATTGAAAAAACTGTTCAGTAAAAGCGCACTTCCGGTTTACTAATTTTCTTGAAACTTGGAATTTTGGCCATCTATTTATTTCTAATTAATTTTGTTTGGATGATAGAATTGTATAATCAACTATGATAGCACTTTAGAGGAAAACATAACCCCACCCCTCCCCTAAAGTGCCCTTAAATGAATTTTCCCAGAGAAATGTTTTAAATAAAAGTTGTAGATGTTTGCATGTTTAGTTTATATACGAAGTTTCAAGAAAATCGTCGGAGCCATTTTTGAGAAAATTGCGAACAAGAGAATAAATCATTTAGTAAAGTGGTAAAGTAAACGCACTTCCGGTTATCCGATTTTTTCAAACTCAGAATTTCAACAACATATTTAATTCTAATTAACATTATTTAGATAATAGAATTATTTAATAAACTAAAATAGCACTTTAGATAAAAACCTAACCCCACCCCTCCCCCATTACTGCCCTTAAATGAATTTTCCCAGATAAATGTTTCAAATAAAAGTTGTAGCTATTTGTATGTGTAATTGATATACTAAGTTTAAAGAAAATCGTTGGAGCCATTTTTGAGAAAATCGCAAAAAAGTAAAAAAAACAACAAGTAAAGTAGTACTTCCGGTTGAGGAATTTTGACAGATGACCCACTGTCAGATGTCATGGTGATACCTAAACGGAATATCAAGTTTCAACTTTCTACAGTTTTTCGTTTTTGAGCTATGCTGTTCACATACACACACAGAGACCTTTTGCTAAAAACCACTTTTTTGGACTCAGGGGACCTCAAAACGGATATTTCCGGTGAAAACTCGATATCGAAAATTTGACACGATTACAATACTTCCTGTTACTAGGAGTAAGAGAAAGTAAAAAGAAATCTGGTTGAAACACACAACTTTTTCTTAATATGCAATGAATTGACGAATTTTTTAGTGTTTTTTTCTGTTATTTCAATTGATTTTTGAGAACTTCTTTTATTTCTACCAATATGATGGTTAAAATTAAATGACAAAAAGTCCTTAATTTGTATGATCACTTATTATACAATATCGAGCTTTCGACCTGTAAGCTCAGAACAACAGAGTAGGTTACAGAGTATTGATAGGTTATATCTCATAATCTAGCAGTGTTGGGGAACAAGAGGTGTCATTATTTCAATAAATTTGTGTACATGGCATTAAGATCAGCAATATCTGTTTTGAAATTGATAGATGTACTGTTTCTATTAATGTGGATCACTTCTAAAAATTTTCTTTTTTGTGAATTCCTTTCTCTATTAACTTTGTAGTTTTACTGAAGTCTAAAATGTTTTTGATTTCCTTTGTTTTCTAGGTTACAAGAAGTGTTATTTAAGTTGTCTGCAACCAAGACGTGGAAATATCCTCAATGTCAATTGCAACATAGGAGAGCGAGGAGTGTTTCTCGCTGTCGCGTATTCTACCCTCTCTCGTATTTCACCAAGTACCTTACTTATGACAGGTTTTGATAATCGATATCTTCTTAAAAACTGTGCTCTGGTATATCTTCAAATTCATTTGTCCTTACATCCTTTCTCTGTTAGGAAGACCATTTAACATGCCTAAATACAGCAGTTCTGCATCAAAAGTATTGTTTCCAGCAGCCATGTTAAACTTTAACACAGGACACTAGATGTTAGTTTTAACATGGAATTTAACACTCGTTACAACTAACGCTGGTCGGTGAAACAGAAGTTATGTTAAATCTAATGTTAAACAGTTTAAAAAGCTGTTTAGCTTTAACATCTGTTGATGAAACCGGGCCTTAGTATACCAAATTTAATGAATTATGTCAGTGTTTCCAGGAGAAAATCGCGAAAACTGAAAAACTGTTCATTAAAAATGCATTTCCGGTTTTTTTTTAATTTAAGGCGCATGAACTCTATGTTCATCTCTTCCGCTTTACTAATTTTCTGGATACTCGGAAGTTTGGCAGTTTATTTATTTCTAATCAATTGTATAATAAACTTAGGTATCACCATGGAATTCGATAGCAAGTTGTCTGTCAAAATTCCTCAACCACTTTACTGAATGATTTTTTTCACTAGTTTGCGATTTTCTCAAAAATCGTTGGAGCCGTAGAGGAGAGAGGCATGTTTCTCGCTGTCGCTGGCGCTATGTACGGTTAAAGCTATAATTTTTATTTGTAACATTTCTCTGGAAAAATGCATTTAAGGGGCTTTCGAGGAAGGGGTTGGGTTATTTTACTTATCAAGTGTAATCTCAGTTTACTATACACTTTTATCATATAAATAATATTAATTAGAATTAAATAGGTTGCCATAATTCCGAGTTTGAAGAAAATCGGTTGACCGGAAGTGCATTTTTACTGAACAGTTTTTTCTGCGTTTTTCACCATAAAAACACTAACGGATTTCTTTAGATTTGTTCATACTAACTAGGAATACAGAGAGCGCTATCAACTTTTTTCCCAGAAACTTCATTTAAAGAAGCTTTGGGAAAGGGGGGAGTGTATGGCTTCTTCAAAGTCATTTTATTACGTTTAGATTGCCCAATTAATTTTATGTCTGCTTAAAGTAGTTTTATGTCTAACCTATTTAATTTTTATTGTATAATTTAAATCTACATTTCCACATTCTATTTCTTTTTGTTACCAGTACTGGAGTTATACAATGTCTGCTTCTACTTTTTATAATTTATTTGTTTAATTGCACTTTCAACTTGCATTTTTATGTTGTTGCGAGAAACTAGATTTAGATTGAATTAGCTCTCGCATAAATTTCCATCTTTCTTCTTTCATACCTTGAAGACTGCGACACATACCTACATATCTAAATTAAAGATAGTACAGTGAACAGCTGCGAACTCCAGACTTCATAAATTTTTTTTCACAGGAAATTATGACTTCATTTGAGAAATTTGATGGGCGTTTAACATCAATTTTATTTTGACCCACTAGTATAAATGGCCAAATAAAAAATGGCGGACGTAGATAGGATTGACGGATTCTAAAACAGTTTTCTGCACAACACGGTGCCGTCTCCCTCGCCCACCCCCTCCCTACTCAACCACCCCCACCACCCCCATAACCCACTTCCTCTCAAAAACCTGCTCCACCCCTACCCCCGCCCCACTGTGGAAGAAGAGGAGTTAAAAATTAATTTTTTTGTGTGCTGAGGTCAGCAAAAGAGATCTAACAACCTTCGCCATCCAAGTCCATCACTTCCAGCACTTACCTATTCTAGTACCTTTGGGAATAGTAGTTTTCTTTAGATCCTTATACCTGACCCACATACTTCTCCCTCATCTCTCTCACATGAGGCTCGGCCCCAGGACCCCAGGCCAGGGTTCATTAACCTTTGCGTCTTATTTTTCCATTCGTACAAAAATGCTTTAATCTCTATGTGTGCACAATGTTTGCAATATACTTCCTGATTAAAATTTATTTATTTATTTATTTTTTTTGACACCAAGTCTTAAAGAGAGAAATCCTCCACGCCCTCCCGCCTTGTTTATGATAAAACTATTTTTATCGATCAAGTATATTGACTACAAATATATCCAGTCCAGTATATTGATTTATGAGTCAGTTACCTGTATAAGGTTTTGGTAAACTAAAACTTAAATCTACACTTTCCTTGTTTAAGATAAATCTATTTTTTTATCAATTAATTATATTTATAGAACTAGTATGTTGAATTATGAGCCACTTACAACTTAAAGTCGTTAGATCTGTTATCTAACCTAATGACGACAAAGTAGTTACTTATATCTTTTGCCGAACTAATTGTTTATATAATTAAACAAATTAGTTAGAGAAGGGGGGAAATGCTTAGTATTTAACGAAGAGAACTAGTAGTCTTTTTATCTCAATGTACGTACTTGATTCCTCCAAAATAGTGATCAGTTTCCAATTTACCTGGTAAATGTATTTTATTGTACATTTCTAAACACTTTTGTAATCTAATGCGCATTCAATTTACATATATAATTCCCTTAGAGAATTTATTAAATTAATGGGATTTATATATCACCTAAATAAAAGTAACTTCCTTAGTGAATAAAAGATTGAATTTTACTCCTAGAGTTGTGGATGTGCTAATGATTCATGACGAATGATTAGACAATAGAGAATGTATTGTGTTAAATGTCTTGGGATTTTGGTCAGTTGATGTTTAGCTCTCGTACAGTGCAGACGTGTTCTAAGTCCAGTACTAGATGCTATATTCAGATATACTTTTATCTTTACTAAAAATTTCTTCATATTTCATTTTCAAATTTTTTTATTTTATTTTTCTTACTTTTTTATTGGTGTGTGTATTTCATTTATCTCTTTATTAGTATTTAATTTTCTTCCTTTTTTATTGGTGTGTGTATTTCATTTATCTATTTATTAGTATTTCATTTTCTTACTTTTTTATTGGTGTGTGTATTTCATTTATCTATTTATTAGTATTTCATTTTCTTACTTTTTCTTTTTTATTGGTGTGTGTATTTCATTTATCTATTTATTAGTATTTCATTTTCTTACTTTTTCTTTTTTATTGGTGTGTGTATTTCATTTATCTATTTATTAGTATTTCATTTTCTTACTTTTTTTTTTATTTTTTCCATGAAGTAAGTGTTTTCTTTTCTTTATTGGAAGTTTTTTATTTTTTAAATTTTTCATTTTTTTTTCCATCTAACGAGGTAAGTTATCTTTATTTTTTCTTTATTGGATTTTTCGTTTGGTTCTATCTTCTCTATTTTATTCCTTTATTATTTATTTTTATTTATATAGATTTATTTTTCATTTTTTTTAAAGGTAAGTTTCCTTTATTTTCATTTCACATTATACAGCTTTTCTTTCACGTTTTTTGAAAATAGTCTTATTATAGTGTATATTTGGAAGTTTTTGTGTCTTTAGTTTTTAATATTTTGAAAAATGAGCAATAGCGATGGGCAGGCGAGTAAACCGCCTGATATTGAGATGGAAGGAGAAAATAATAGCGAAAAGCAATTAATAAATGATAAGAAGGAGATAAATGATGGAAAAACTGGATTATATTACAGAAATGAGGATCTGGGTAAGTTTCAAGTAATAATAGAATAATGGGCATTTCAAGAATACACCCAATGGCTCTGGGACGTCTTATTCATTTAAGCTGCCCAGATATCGCTAAAAATATAACAATTATAAAAAAGATTGGGAGAAATAGGGTAAGGGTCGAATTTGACAATGCCATATCAGCTAATAAAATGATGAATGCTTCAACCTTAAAAGAGAAGGGTTTCAATGTGTATATACCGAGGTATTTGCTCCAACGTCGGGGTATTATATGCGGGGTAGATACAGAGATACCTGTTGAAGAAATTAAGGAAGTTATTATGGGACCTCAAGGGGCTAATTTAGAAATAATAGAACTGAGACGGTTAAAAAGAAAATTTCACAACAAGGATAGTAATGAAATAAAACTGATTCCTACTCAGTCAGTTATGATGACTCTTAGGGGTCAGTCATTGCCTAAACATGTATATATTCATTATGTGAGTTGTGAGGTCCACACTTACATACAGGGTGTAATACAGTGCAAAAGGTGCTATAGATACGGTCACTTCCAGGACCAATGTAAAGGGGCAGAAAGGTGCGAGAAGTGTGGAGGTTCACACTCTGAAATAAACTGTGATAGCACAGATAGAAAGTATGTAAACTGTGGAGCTGGAAATCACACCGCTTCTAACCAAGCGCTGTGCCCCTCTTACAAGAAAGAAAAATCTATAAAACAAGTTATGTATGGCCAATAATAATATTTCTTACTCTGACGCTAAGAATCTTCTCAATGGCAATTCCTTTGCAGCTATTGCTGAAAAAAATGCACCTGGACTGGATGATTTGAACGAGTTTCCATTTCTGAAAAGCGCTAATGAAAATATTGGTAGGCGATTTGCGACCTCTGCGAATTTCACAAGGTCGATGAAAAGAAATAGACCACTGTTAACCCCATCACCACCACATTTTGACATTAAAGAAATAAATAAATCTTTATTTCAAGTCCTCGCTCCCAAAAATATCACCGGAGGTTTAATTTCTTCAAATCCTCATCGTCCTCCCGTAACAAATAAAGAATCGCCCAGCACCTCAAATATTAACAAAGTAAATAAAAACACAGACCGTTTATGAGGCCGTATATTCAATTTTGAAAAATTTTAATTTTAATGAGATTAAGGAGATTATTGACGATAAATTGAAACATATTATTAAAGATAGAATAGATAATTTAAGAGAAGAGTAGTATATATTTCGTTGCTACGAAACATTTAATGTATATTATTTCCTATTTTAAATGTATCTATATAAAGATGCTGAAATCAAAATCATTTTATATTTTTATAAAAATTTATATTAGGTACCTACATATCATCATCGTACAAACATTTATTGAAATTTGTATTGATTTATTAACAATTTGTATTTATTTATTTATTTTTTCTTATATTAAGATAATTATTCATTACCTAGATAAAATTATTCACAAATACTATTATAGTTTGTTGTGGTGGTTGGTTCCGCAGAGCTGGAAAGCATCAGAGACATTTTCCGTGGTAGCCTGCTTCATTTTGTGGTCATCGACCGGTTTCGGGCGTTGAAATGCTCGGACTGTGACAACATTTACGTGGGGCAGACCGGCAGAAAAATCAAGGAACGATTTACCGAACACATCAGATCATACAAATACAACATAGTTGACTCAATATGGCGAAGGTTATTAGATCACTTTTGCTGACCTCAGCAAAAAAAATATTTTAACACCTCTTCCTCTAAGGTGTGGGAGGGTGTCGGGGTGGTGGGTAGGTGAAAGTTGGGGAGGGGGTTAAGTGCTGTTGAGGGGGTAAGTGAGTAGGGAAAGGGGTGGGCGAGGGGGACTGCACCGTGTTGTGCAGAAAACTCTTTTAGAACCCGTCAATCCTATCAAATCAGTTGACGCAATAAGTTTAAGAACATCGTTGGAGCGTTTTCGAGAAAATCACAAAAACTAAAGAAATCATTCAGTAAAGTGGCACTTCCTGTTGATGATTTTACCTGAAATCTTAGTCTGATGCAGAAGTCCTAAACGGAATAGCAAGTCTGAGCGTCTGCAACTTTTCGTATTTGAGATTTCTTTTGACAAACATACACATAGATCATTCTCCATAAAACCAGTTTTTTTGGGCTCAGGGGACCTCAGAACGTGTATTTCCGGAGGAAACTCAATTTCAAACATTTGGCACGATCGTAACACTTCCTTTTACCAGGATTTTTTCTGTTTTTCCTTCTGCTCGCCCCATACAAAATATAATACACGTACAAAGTCCCCTACACGTACGAAGAATGTTGATTATATACAATACATAATTTTAAAATTACATTATGTAGGTAAATATTTGAAAAGATAATAATGTATTAAGAAAAATAATAAATACTGTCTAAACATATAAGAAAATACTATAAACACAAAAGATAATTACAGATTAAGTAAATGTATAGAAGAAAAATAAATAAGTATAAGGTAATGTAACAACATTTGTATATTCACTAATTAATTATAAAATAATAGTAAGAAAATGATTTTGTAGAATGTCAGTTTAGTAATTTAAATTATAATTTACAACATTGAGAAAGAATTATTACAAATTATCAAAGTCACTTATTATTTCTGAATACAGTAAAGAAGAAAGCTATAGGCTGAATCGTTTTAACATAATAGCCCGAATTAATAGATGACGAAACGGTTCAAGACGGGGACATTCACAGATATGTGGCTCACATTCTGCGAAGATGGCCAGTCACATGGACAGCTGAGCTCAACACTGAGGTCAAACTGGTGAAGGTAATAAGAAATTTCCCATGGCCGCTCAGTATGTGCGTTATTTTAAAATCAGAGCTAGGTTCTTCACCTTCAGACGGCCCCATAAACAGTAGAGAAAACAGTCTCGTACTCCATATCCACAAATTATTCCGCTCACCATAACTATCCATTCTTCAATTGGAAACTATACTTGCGCAAGGAATATTGAGAAGGAAGCAAGGAGTTTTTGTTTTTTGAGGCGGTTTTTGCTAGTAAGTCAGCATACTCATTTCCAGGATCCTCTTTGTGACGCGACCCAGCAGAAGTGGATGATCTATCCACAAATGGCAAAGCTTGGACAGGATTCTGCGCGTTTCTCCATGGTTTCTGATTAGTAGCATTTCTCAGAGAGTCTAGTGTACTCTGCTATCAGTATTAATTGCACTGTTCTATATGCTTGGTTGGAATATGGCTCGTGCATTCATAGGAGAAGGTCACGTATTTTTGTTCTCTGTGATTTTTTAAATTTTTTGATGGTTTACATTGAGAAGTTATTTGTGAATTTTTGTCAACATTTGAATTAAGCTGTTGTAGTCGTTTTGATGAAGTTTCAGTTTCACTTGCGAAAGAATTTTGCGATTATTAATAATTATTTAATATCAGAATTTAGTGCAATAAGGTGTACAAAGTTACTTTGTGTGAGATGGCAAGTAAAGATAAGAGCAGTGGAGGGGATGCAGCCGTTACTGGTAGTGGGGGTACAGATATACTGAGGGCTGTTATGAATAAACTTGATAAGTTCACTGAAGTGTTTAACAGCATGAAAACCGAAATAAGTAGTTTTAAAACTGAGGTATGTACCATAAAAAATGATATAAATAATAATCAAGCACAACAAACTCAGCTTCTATCGGCTATTAGTGGTATGAAGGAAGAAATAAATAAAATGTATCTCTCATTTGATAGGAAAATAAACCTATGTAATAAGAAAGTTGTTAATTTAGGTGTTGAGAATGAAAAATTGAAGAGAAATATGGAGGAAATGAATGTATTATTGAATGATAATATACAAAATAGTCGTTATAGTTTTTTAAGAATCGCTAATGTCCCAAAACTCTCTCATGAAAATATGGATAATATTACTAAAATTATCTTTAGGCAATAAACTGTGAAATTGACCATTCAAGGATTGAATATTGTTATAGAATGAAATCAGCCTAAAAAAATGTCACAAATGCGCCAATATTTTTAAAAATTTTTAGCCTCTCTGATAGTAATAACTTTTTTGCGATTACGTAAGAAAAATAAAGAGAAATTAAATACACCATTGTTCGGCGATCCTGACTCAATTTATATCAATGAGTATATGGCTCCCTATAATAGAGACCTGTTTCAAAAAGCTAAATCTATACAACGTAGCGGACACCTCAAATACGTATGGTTTCAGAACAATAAGGTGATGGTCCGAGTTTCCGAACAAGCAGATTTTATGGTAATCAGATCTTCGAAAGATCTAAAAATTTTGTCATCCCGCCCTGAGCTGCCATCTGACACGAATTAGATGAAGAAATAGAAACTGATTTCTCAGGTAGTCAAATTTCAATAGCCAACTCTGTGTCAAAGAAAAGGAAAATGAAGCAAGATAGCGGACAGCAAGACTCATTGATCCCTTTTTTAGTCCCGAAAAAAGACTCAAGAAATCCACAAGCACCTGAGCCAACCCAGACAGCTGGTAGTAAGAAAAATTAGAAACGAGAAGAAGAGTGAAAGTAGTGTGCAAAAGTGTTAATCACTTAGTGGGGAGCAACCTAAAAATATTATTTTGGAATGTTAATGGATATAATAATTTTTTAGATTCAGAAGAATATATCAGTGATAACCTTTTAATATTATGTTTAGTTGAAATGCGTTTAGAAAAGTGTATTACTATAACTCCTAATTATCTCTCTAAATTTGATGCTGTCTCCTCACCAGCCACTAGAGAGAGCGCAAGGGGTAGGGCAAGTGGTGGTCTGGCTGGCATTATTTCTTAATAGAAGTATATTTACGTTTAATTTAATTGATAAATGTAAAGAATGGATTTTTGTTAAAATTAAAAGCTCTAATTTTTTGTTTATTTTAGGACTATTATATTTTAAACCGTCTTCCAATGTTAGAGAATCTTTGGAGAAATTAGCTTTGTTGTTTGTTAAATTACTTAATGAATATGAGAACTGCCCGATAGTAGTGGGGGTGGTGATGTTAACTGTAGGGTGGGTGACGGTAATGTGGGTCCGGAAGAGCTGTTTGAAAACTGTTCACTTTATCATATAGTCAGTCTTCAGACTCAATAAAAAATCAAAGGGGTAGATAATTTTTGTTATTTTTGGAGCAAAATTCACTGATTTTAGTTAATGGTAGGCCATGTAGAGATATGGTGGGAAATTTCTCGTTTATTCGCCATCTAGGAAATAGTACACCAGATCTAATCTTTTGTAATATTGAAGGGCTAAATTTTGTTGAGAGCTTAAAAATTGAACAAAATATAACTTTATCTGACCACTTTCCTCTTATTTTAAGTTGTAATTTACCTTTGTTGAATAGTAAATCCGTGCTAAAATGTAAACTCGCAGAAGCATCTAACCTAAAGTGGGACTGCCTTAAAAGTGCAGATTTCAAGTTTAAAATGCAAACAGTTTCTACCTGTTGTGTTTGGTGGTCTGTCTGTGGATGATCTATTTATAAACTTTCAACAAACAATTTACAATATTGCTTCTGAGCTAGGTATGTTACGTACACTTAACAGTAAAAGTAGTATCAAATTTAATTGCAAGCGTTGGTTTGACAATGCGTGTAAAGACAAGAAAAAAGAAATTAAAAATCTGTTAAAAAAGAGCAATTATAACCTGAGTTTCAAAACAAAGTATTTAAAGGCTAAAAGTAATTATAAAAATTTTCTGAAATCGAAGAAACTTGGATATTACGACTTTGTAACGAAAGCTCTCTCAAACTGCAAAGATTCCAAGCAATTCTGGCGTGTAATAAAACAATATCGTAATAAACCCTTCAATGAAACTCCGATTAGTATCTAAGCATGGGAAAAATTTTACTCTACGATTTATAAACCTCATATTCTAGACGATAATACTTATTTCGATGCCCGACATCCCTTTCTGGATTGAGACATTTCCACCAATGAAGTAATAGGAGCAATTAACAAAGGAAAGTTGGGTAGGGCTGCTGGTTCCGACAATATTCCTTACGAAGTTTACAAAGTTTTACCTCAAAATTGGCTGCTGTATTTAGAATGTTTAATAAATAAAATTTTTGAAAGTGGTAAAATTCCCTCGGCTTGGCATGATATGGTAACAATAATGCTGTTTAAGAAAGGTGATAACTGATAACAAATTACCTGAAAACTATAGGGGTATATCTCTTGTAAATTGTTCCCTAAAAATACTCACTCAAATTCTTTGCGATCGACTCAGTTTCTGGGCGGATGGTTATCAAGTAACTCCCGAATCTCAATCGGGATTCAGAGCTGGAAGAAGCTGTTTAGATAATATTTTTATTTTAAACTCTCTTGTGCAACTGAAATTAAAAAATAAAGGTGGCGTTCTTTTCGCGACATTCGTGGACTTCAAACGCATCTTTGATTCGGTAGCTCATACTAAACTATGGCAAAAATTATACGAACTAGGCGTAAGTTCCAAAATACTGAGATTATTAAGAAATATTTATGGAAGTGCAACGTCAAGGATAAAAAGCGGTTATCAGTTCACAAAGTGCTTTGATATCGCCGAGGGCGTACTTCAAGGTGACCCCATCAGCCCGGTGCTATTCAGCTTATATCTGAGTGGGATAGAACAATTTTTCAGGGAAAATGGTCAGTTTGGCATCAGGGTGACCTCTGATTGCGATATATTACATTTACTCTACGCCGAAGATTTAATTATTTTTGGTGACTGTTATCGAGATATACAACATAAATTGTCAATATTGAAGGAATTTTCTGATAAGTATGCGCTAAATGTGAATATCAGTAAAACTAAGATAGTTAAATTTTATAAAGGGATGCCCAAAACAACTCAAAAAATTTCCTATCGTGGTTTAGAGCTGGAACAGGTTAATTATCTTGGCGTTTTGTTTTCCAGCTCTGGTTTATTTGCCAAAGCAGCTGATCAGGCAAGCTCCAAGGCACATATGGCAGCCGGTAGTACATTGGCTTTTTGTTCTAGATCTAGATTATCATCATGGCAATCTAAAGTAAAGCTTAACGAAGCATTGGTCGCGAGTACATCTTGTACGGTGTATAGGTCTGGGGACTTAGATATGCTGATGATCTAGAAAAGGCATCCCTTTACTTCTACAAGAGACATCTGCAGCTTGCAAAAAATACCCCAAATTATTTAATCCGTCTAGAAGCTGGTCAGTTACATATTCGCTACACAATATTGAAATTGACTTTGAACTGGCTAGCCCATATTCTAGAGATGGAAGGTAAGAGATACCTAAAAATATGTTTTAATAAACTGCTTGGTATTACTGATCCCCACACAAAATTTAACTGGGTATCTCTGTTACTGAAGTATTTAACTGGGTAACTATTACACGGAAATAGTCCATAGCACTAACAGCCACTCTTTAAAAAAGAAAATCCCTACGATTTTAAAAACATTTAGTGAACATCTCCACAATCTGGACATTCAACGCTTGTCCAATTCTAATTTTAATACCTACTATAATAAACTTCTTAATCCTCTAAATAAATTACTTTTTTATTTAACCTCTAAAGCTCCATACCGGTGTAAAGTGGCTAGCTAGTGAAGTTTATCAGTATGCGCGCTGTGAGGGGGCCCGTGCGTGCGCGCAGAGAGCTGACACGGCAGTTTATGTGACAGATGCCTCTACTGACTAGAGTAGAAGGCGAGATAATTTAATTAAAAATAATATAATGAGGAGAGCAGGAGCAGTGTGAGTTCGTGAGTGCATACGTTCAGATCTCCTCGTGCTGTTTCTGTTGTTATTCTATTGCGCAGGTGGGTGGCTTTTCACTGTATTGCCAAGCTCTCTGGGCGTAACGCATCGCCGTAGGAATTAATGGTCTGGGATGGTTTAATTTAGTAAGATTCGCTTAGACGTGGGTTAGCGGATGTGTGTATTGTTTTTTGGAATAACTGCCGGTCGCCCTCCTGTGGGCGCATTCTTGCAGAGTGTAATGTTAGCAAATGTTCACTAGGGGTCGTGGCATCCCCAAACCGGGTCAACAGTATCCTCCTATACTCCTCAAAGTTGCAGGGTCCCACCAAAAGTTCGTTATGACTATCCAGACACAAGGCCGCGGCTCCCGTCATCTTCAGACGGCAAATTAGTCTCTTGTCCACGTCGCTCCAACCCGCACTGGCCGTCACCAAATCCAGATTGCTCCGGAGGATAGATGTAAGACTGGATTTTCAACACCGGATGGACACTATGAATACAACAGAATGGCGTTCGGCTTAGCCGGAGCCCCAGCCACTTTCCAGCTACTGATGGACCGTCTGCTAGCGGGTTTGAAGGGTACGGCGTGTCTAGTGTATTTAGATGATATTGTAATATTCAGCGCAACTATGACGGAACATATCGACCGTCTGAGAAGAGTACTGGACAAGCTGCGACAAGCCAACTTAAAAATTAATATTTCCAGGTGCCAATTCGCGGTAGCGGAAGTTAAGTATCTGGGCCATGTAGTCAGTAGCCGTGGAATAGAAACCGATCCACTGAAGGCGGAGGCCATAAACAAGTATCGACGGCCGACAAACGCAAAAGAAGTGCGAGCTTTTCTTGGCTTGGTCGGATATTATCGACGGTTCGTGAACCACTTTGCAGAAAGGGCGCGCCCTCTGACCCAATTGACTAAACAGGACATACCATTCGTGTGGGGAGAAGCCGAAGACTCCGCATTCAGGGACCTGAAGCAAGCTCTGACGAGCCCCGAAGTCTTAGCATACCCGGACTTCTCGCGTCAGTTTATATTGTCTACCGATGCCTCGGGCATCGCCATTGGCGCCATATTATCACAAGAGCAGGACAGAGCGGAGAGACCCATTGCATACGCTAGTCGCCAGCTGAACGACGCAGAACGAAAATATAGCACTACGGACCGGGAGATGCTGGCGGTACTTTGGGCTACCCAATACTTCCGGTATTACCTGTACGGGAGGTAATCCAACAGCAGCCCAGGAATCTGTGTGCCTCTACTCAGCAGCAGCTGTGGTTACCTCCACAGGGAGGTAATCCACCTGTGTGCGACAGGACCAGCGAGGGATATGGTATATGAAGAACGCGAAGGAAGAATGGAAATTAATGGTGCCGCGAGCGATGGTACCCTACGTGCTGTGGATGAACCACGACTCTGCCACGGCGGGACATCCCGGGTGGAACGAACAATTTTGAGAATCAAAGGAGAATACTACTGGAAGACACTAAATGCGGATGCACAGAAACATGTTGAAATTTGCAACAACTGCGCTGAAAGGAAAACTCCCGCGGGCCAGCGAGCAACAATGGGTAGTCCCTACCGACCCTTCCGGCCCATGGAACAAATGGCCGTCGACATTGTGGGACCCCTACCCGTAGATGCACGCACTGGGTCGAGGTATTTACTCACCTGTATAGATCATCTAAGTAGATACGTAGAGGCCTTTCCTTTGAAAACTCAGTCAGCGGGAGACTGCCGGTATAACCAGGTATATCCCTCCGCAACGGTTATTATCGGATAGGGGAGCTAATTTCACTTCATTTCATTTGTGTCTGCGAACTTTGTGGTATCAAGAAGCTGTTCACCACAGCCTACCATCCGGAGGGGAATGGTTTATTGGAAAGATTCCACAGGACATTTAAAGACTCACTATCTCACTATGTAAGCAGGGATGGTAGCAACCTGGGTGCCCTATCTGTTAATGGCATATAATAGTACCCCCCATTCCAGCACGGGTTACTCCCCGAATCTACTGATGTTTAGTAGGGAAATGGCGCAGATATCCGCGTGCGATCCAAACCCACAATGGGATGACGACCCCGAAGATGACCCAGAGGGCCATAGGCGACACGTCCAGACACTAAAGGAGAGGCTAAGGCTAGCCCACGAAACGGCAAGAGAAATGGCTGACAAGGCACATGTGGCCCAAGCACGCCAATACAACAGAAGAAGTCGGGACCGGAGTCTTGAAGAAGGGCAGTGGGTATACTTATACTCGCCCGCGGTAGAACCTGGTGCGCACGGAAATTTCATAAACCCTGCAAAGGACCCTACCAGGTGACTAAAAGAATAAGCGACCAAGGTACGAGGTAAGACTAGCAACGAACAAGGTCGAAAAGGTACACATCAATCGCTTGAAGAGGTTCGGGGGCAGTCACGCTGACGGAATGGAAAGAGAAGAAAGCGCACCTAACATCGAAGAGTCGAGTCTGAGTCCACAGGAGAGCGCCCTAAATAATAGCGCGTGGTTGCCGTATTTATGGAACGATGATGAGATTACCGATCCGGATGAGGAACTCCCCCTGCGCTTTAGTAGTAGAGGAAGCAGGTGCGGAGGAACCGAGAGGAGCAGACAGAAAGAGCGAAGATGAGTTTGCAGAGGACGCGTGGAGCCCACCTACCATAAGCGACAACACTATCTTCGACCCCACCTACCAGCCCGAATCCCTTGAGTCAACGCCGATTCCCCCCCGGTCACCCTACTCATTGCGTCGATGATAATGGTGCCCGGTTGTTACAGGTTTGGCAGCGGGCGAGCCCAAGATGACTAACGCCTACGGAGGAGCGGTGTTCGTCAAAGAGAAAGAAGTCATACTGTCAGGAGACAGCTGGCGAGTTGTAGCCGAAATCAACGTCGACGACATCCGGAATGAACTGAGACAGATACATGATGCCACCAAGGAAGCCAAGACGCGGTTGGAAATGATGCCACCCAGGTTCCAGTTCGCGCGGGCGTATATAGCCGAGCTAGATCGGGTACTGCGCGTTACAGAGAGGATGTGCTAACAGAAACGGACATTCTTATGCGAATGTTACCCCATCAAAGAGATAGGCGAGGGCTGTTTGATGCAGGGGGAAAGGTCATTAAGCTACTGTTTAGTAACCCAGACGCCGAGATTTACAGAAGACACAGGCCTGCCTAACCCAGTTGGGAAGGAAAACTGGGGAAATACTCGACCTTTCGCAAGGACACCTAACCTTGACCCGGAGTATCAGCACGCAAGTTGCCAAAGACCAGAAGCGGCTCAAAACCCTAGTGAGCAAACTGGACAGAGAAATGGGAATCCTTAAGAACCAGCTAACCGTCCTGGAGGGTCGGGTCTTTCTTGATTCCGAAGTTTTCCTAATCCTTTTAAATTCCTCATCCCTGGTGAGGGAGATAGAAATGAACACGGTTAGCGCGCTAGTGGAATTACGGGCTCTATTAGAGGCAGTAGGCGCGTCTATCATAGGTCGGGTAAGCATAAACATGGGGAGCTTGGCAGCATTTTGGGGGCGGTCGCCAGCGTCCTACCAGAGGGCCTGGAATTACTCACGGACTCTTCGATTACCGCAATATACCATTATTATGAGCTAACGGAAGTCCAGGTGTGGGCGGTCGGCGGGAAGATACAGATACACCTGAGTTTGCCGCTATTTGCAAAGGAGCGACGCTACGAACTACAGAGTGTACAAGACCCTACCTCTGGATTGAGCTTGTTATTACAACCAGAAGCGGAGTACCTTATAGTATCCGTGGACCAAGAACATTACGCCCCGATGTCGGCCCATACCCTGTTATCATGTCGGGGCCTTCATATATCCATATGCCGAGTAGGATTTGCAATCTATTCTAGGCGCTATCACACCTGCCTAAGCCTCTTATTTTGGAAGGAGTATGAAGCCGCCTCTAAGCTTTGTGAGTGGAGGGCCCTTAACGCCACATACCCCGCCCGATGGGTCTGGGACCCGGCTAGAGACATATGGATATACAGTGTTCCTGGAAGCGTCAAACTAGTCAGAAAATGCGGTCCCGACAACAACATGACAGTCAACGAAGAGTCCATCTCCGGCCTTGGAGAACTACACGCGTCCGCACGTTGTACCTATAAGACAGACGCATACACATTATTGCCTACTACCCAGGGTATGTTCACATGCCATACTACACACAGCGATGTTCGAGTATGTTGCACAGACTATGCCGCCCGAGGTAGCGCGAGACCCACTCCAAGCATTTCAAGGAGAAGGTGAGCTGCAGGTTGATGGGCATGGATACGCAATGGCATGGCTGGATGCTCTTATGGCTACCGTCTCCCGACGGTGAAGAGCAGAACCGAGAGGCCTGGAAGGTGATTGCAGGATTGACAGGCGGGCTTGGATTCCCGTTCCTAGGCGTGGTAGCCAGCTTTGGCGTCTGGTACTGGCTCCGCAAGAGGCCAGGTGGAAAACAGCCGCAGGTGCCGAATCAGCCGAGTGCATCAGGAGGAGGCGATTTCACCATCTATCGCCCCACGCCGCGGCCAACTCAGCCACAAATGGACCGCATCGAAGAAGACATCGAGGAGACATCGAAGGGATGCCACCACTTTTTGAAAGGGGGGCAATGTAAAGTGGCTAGCTAGTGAAGTTTATCAGTGTGCGCGCTGTGAGGGGGCCCGTGCGTGCGCGCAGAGAGCTGACACGGCATTCTATGTGACAGATGCCTCTACTGACTAGAGTAGAAGGCGAGATAATTTAATTAAAAATAATATAATGAGGAGAGCAGGAGCAGTGTGAGTTCGTGAGTGCATACGTTCAGATCTCCTCATGCTGTTTCTGTTGTTATGCTATTGCGCAGGTGAGTGCCTTTTCACTGTATTGCCAAGCTCTCTGGGCGTAACGCATCGCCGTAGGAATTAGGGGTCTGGGATGGTTTAATTTAGTAAGTTTCGCTTAGACGTGGGTTAGCGGATGTGTGTATTGTTTTTTGGAGTCAGATTAAGTGATCCCAACCAGTAGGGTAGCGTAGTTAGCCTTTACAATTTTTTTTCCATTTTCTTTTATTTACGTTGTTAAACTATTATAAATACTAGTTTAGAATTTGATTATTTTGTGGGTTATATTTCCTAATAGTTTCCTTGATTAATGGATTGCGAAACAATATATATATTTTAGTATTGTCCTTATGACTTTAGATTTGCAATTTGCTAGATATATATATATATTCAAGTAGTGTCTTGATAATTATAGATTTGCAATTTACTAGCAATATATATTTTAGCATTTGTTCTATAATTTTGATTTGAAATTTTACTTTTTTTTTTCTATTTTTTTAATTTAAGGCGTCTCAACATCTGTGGTCATTTGCGCCGGAGCCTTCTCAGTGCACTGCCGGCCTCCGGACAGTGTCTCCCGTTACAGACAACACTGTCCATCACCGGACAGTGAGCTGTAGGGGCTCTAGGAAGAGAAATCTAAGGGTAGCACGGCTGGATTCGAACCCGTGATCTCCGCGTTGCTAGTCCAGCGCGCTACCACTGAGCTAATCCCTTCCCTTTTACTATTGTTTTGTTCAATTTTTTTTTATATTTATATTATATAACTTGTACAATTAGACTGGATTCTTTTTAATCTTCTCCCTCTACCTACGTGCCAATTCTCTAGACCTCTGATTCCCTTCCAGCTCCCGCCCCATAACCCCTCCCCCAGTAGCACCTTCAGTGGGTTACACCGGTATATTAGATTTTTTTTTTAGGTATAACTTAATCCCTCAATTAACTGTAAATTGTGCACATTAAATGTTTTAGAAGACATTAAACATATATTAGTTGAATGCCCTTTTTACAGTCCCATAAGACAGCTCTTTCACTTAGATAGTGTATCAGAAAACTGGCCCTCAAATTTTACTGAACCCTAATACAGAACAAGAAATCAAACGCTCTTCAACTTTGTATAAAAAAAAATTTTATCTCTGAGAGAGTTTCTCATAGAATTGTAATTAAACATACCCTAAGCTACTATCCATTTAGTCACACTAAGTGTAATTAATATCGCGATTCATGTTAATTATATTCTCTGTAATTCTTTTTTTCAATTAATTGTAAGTCTGTTTTGAAGATTGATTGTATAATTTTGTATCCTAAAAGAACCACAATCATTTGTACGGGGGTTAATCCCCACGGCATATAAATAAATTGAATTGAATCTATGTGCTTGGTTATTAAGCAATTCGAACTGTATGAAAATTTCGAGAACTCTTAATATTGCCAAAGCTTCAGCCTGATTATTTGTGCATGATTCCGCTAAGCGAAATTGTTTAGGGCACAGAATCTGCTCATCCCAATAAATTATCACAGTCGCGCCAACATCTATTCCATCTTTACTACCTTTAATGTACTCCATACACTTTTAGCAAACTGATTCGTCAGTATCCCCTAAAGATGGAACCAGTATGCAAGATGCAACCAATTACTGTAATTGAATGGTAATCAATATTTAACATTGGTCGATGAATGTGATCTAAACAATTATCTACATTTGCTATTTTTTGGGATTTTATGTAAATGGGCAAAATTTTACCAGGAGTAAGAAAGGAGAACAAAAAAATAATTAACTTTTCAATGGTGTTCATTGCGTCACTAACCAATGGTTTTGAAAACTGAAATAATTATTGCCATAGACTGACAAAGAACAATATTGTAATGGCAATTTGTTTTTTTACCTTATTGAAATGATGAGTGGCACATTAAAAGACAATTGTCTATAAAATATAGCAAATAACACAGATACTAGTTTAAAAAAAAAAATATAGATAAATATTGTAATTTATAGATGGAAGATAATGGTATTAGTGTTATCAGAAGGAGGAGGAAGTGTTGTGAATATTCACGGGACAGATAATAATTCTCTTTGGGTAATAATGGATTATCTGTCAAAGTGGCCGAGCCCCCAAAATAACCTGCACGCTTTATTATTTCTCTTTATCAGTTGAACCAATATTGGGTAGTGGCAAGTGGCCTCCTTGACTAACTGCTGCAACCTTTCCTCTAGATCAGCTGTTCACTTATGCATATAATATGCAAGCTACTATTCTCACTGCTGATAATGTATGCTGCTCGATTACTGATTTCATACTCTATTTGCTCTACTTTAAATAATCGATTAAATAAATACTGAAAGCATTTATAGTTTGCTTTGTTTGTATTTACTTTCTAGTTTTATACAATGTTTGACGATATTTGCGCGTTCAACTTCTCCATGTATGAGTCAAGGCCACTTCCCGGTTAGTCTTCAGTTGGCCATTATCTAATCAATCTCATATAAATTCCAAAATTTACAAAAATTTTAGTAATGCCTTCTATTACTGTCTAATACATAAGTGATTTTACTTATAAATTATAGTGATTATACTTCTCAGAATTATAATGGGTGCAGAATACAATAATAGATATATATTGGTAGAACTATACATTTACGAACAAAACTACAGGTGTGTTGACGTAAAAAACTGATACTTTATGCTTACATGGTGACAGTGCCTCGATCGGTTCCCAATAGCTCTTGAAATCTGACGACACACTTTGCCCAGAAACCCGAAAATCAACTTTTCAAAATAAATGTTTGAAATAAAAACGGTAGGCCTACATGTGCGATTTACAGCTGTTTATATTAGTACTAGTTGGCACACAAGTTTAAGGAAAATCATTGGAGTCGTTTTCAAGAAAATTGCGAATTCCAGTTAAGGGATTTTACTCGAAACCGCCGGATGAGATGGAGGTACCCAACGGAATACAAGTTTTTTTCTCCTTTTAGACATATTTTATTCACACACACATACTTACATTTGGGTCATTTGATAGAAACACTTGTTCTCCTTATTTGGCGACCTCAACAAAATATATTTCCCGAGAAAACTCAATTTTGAAAACTGCCAAGGTCCAAGTATTTGCTGCTACGTCAATAACAGAAATTAAGAATAAATAGATTTCAGTCGTTAGATAGTGAACAATCGTTGTTCTTGTCTCAATAGTTCTTTTTGTTATTTTCTCTGACAATAGTCTTCAGGAATTGTGAAATTCACTAGAATTATTCTATAATATTTATTTAATGATATAATTGTTAAATCTGTGCTTTCTCCATGAACAGTTTTATTGAGACAAAGAAAAAAAATTAAATTCAGCTTTGCTTATGAACTATAGTTTTGTAATTGAAATTGAAAAGGTTTTATTTACATATATAAAGGAACATTTTACAGCGTGTTTCAGGCCGTCTGCCTATATACACAAAACATTATACAAATGAAACTAAAATTAAAATAAATCAAATTTTACAAATTAAGGGGAAAAAAAAAACCTTAAAATGAAGTTGACTCAAAGCAAAACATGCTTCAAACGCTTGTGTTTGCATCTTTTATAATTCATTGTCTCTATATTATAATCAACAATGGTATTAGTTTACATGATTTTATAAATTTTTCAGTTAATTTATAAACAGCGGTGGACATACTGGCAACGTCCAACACAGCATGCATATAATCAATCGCGGTCCACCTAGGAAAAGAGCCAAACAGCCTTAGACACTTATTTTGCACTCTTTGCAGTTTATTGTAATTAGTCGCACAGGTGTTAGAGCAGACCGGAGCAGCGTATAGTAACACAGGGCGAATGTATAAATAGTATAATAATTTTTTATTATAAATATTCAGTTGCGAGTTCCTGTTGAGTAGAGAAAATAAATTACAGATAAGGCCCAATGACCTATCGCTGACTGTATGTGTCTAGTGAACTAGAGAAGAACTAGTGAAGAGTAAAGAACTAGACCAAGATACTTCACTTCCTTCTTCCAGGGAAGTGAACTGCCGTTAATTTTAACAAATTTATTGATTACAGGCCTTCTACGTGTAAACAGAATAGCTTCAGTTTTGGCTTCATTGGGTCTTATCCTCCATTTTTTAAAATATTTAAACTTTTTCTAAAGCTATTGTGAGTGAGATGGTTGGGGGTAGTATCCATTCTGAAGGATGATATAAAGAAAGCTGTGTCATCGGCATAAGGAGCACAACTAGCTTTGACCTTTAGTTTAGTGAGGTTGTCAATATATAAATTAAAAAGTGTTGGCCCCAGAACAGAGCCCTGTGGGGGACGCCAGCTGAAATATGTCTGAAATCTGAGGAACAACTACCAACTGTTACACTGAATTTTCTATTCTCCAAATAACTTTTCAGTAGATACACAAGATATCTGGGAATCTTACAGTTGATCATCTTATAAATTAGACCGTTATGCCAACACACTCAAACGCCTTCTCTACATCGATTAACGCCATACCGGTGTGCTTATTTAAACTGAAATTATGCTCAATAAGATCTGTAACCCTGGCAAGTTGTGCAGTGGTGGAGTGATGAGCTCTGAATCCGAACTGTTCACAAGAAATTAGATTATTGTCCTCAATAAATGAACTGAGTCTCTTTAGAATAATACGTTCGGTAATTTTACTTAGGCATGGCAGTAGCGAAATGGGGCGATAACTGCTGGGTAAGGACAAATCTTTACTTGGTTTAGAAATTACTATTACTTTAGCAGTTTTCCACAGATTAGGAAAATATCCGAACATTAAAATGTAATTAATAATTTTAGTGAGGTGTACTAAGCTTTTTTTTGAAATATTTTTAATTGGCCTGTTGCTGATACCATCAATCCCGGGTGATTTATTATTTCTTAATTTAAAATAACTGCTTTCAATTCTTTGGGGCAGGTTAACTTGCAATTGGTGTGTTTGTTTATAGGGCCAAAAAATTTTTTGGTAGTAGAGAGTACATGGCGTGTAAAAGAAGGCACACCGATGTCAGTGTTCATACGGTGGACACTTACAAAAAGTCTGCTAAGATTGTAGATTTGTGTTTAGCTGTGTATGCACAGCTACTACGCGCTACTGTTTGCCTGTTAGTGTGGGCATTAATGTTTAAGGAAAGTGGTGGGATATGTAGACTTTTATTTTGCACACCTTTGACTATTTTGTATAATTTGTTATCACGAGGAGATAACTGAGAGAGGGTGTTACTCTAGGTTAGGTTTCTGTGGAGCTGCAATAGTTTAGAGATAAGTACAATTAGCTTATTTACAGTTCTCTTCAACCAACGGTGTCGGTGTTTAGAGAATGCTTTCTTAATTATATTTTTAATTTTTATTAAACCTGAAATAATTCCCGGCAATTGCTGAGAATTTTTACCTATAGTTATTTCAGGAATAGATTCATTTGCGGCTTTTATTAGGACATTTTGCAAGTTCTCTACCAACATGTCGATATCATTATAATGCACTGCCTGAGGATTTATACTTAATTTATTGTTCATTAGTGATCTGAATTTTTTCCAGTCGGCAGCTTTATAGTTGTACACATACCTAGTAGGTAGGGTGTTAACTTTACCACCAATGCTTAAAATAACAGGGTTGTGATCTGACGAGAGGGCATAGTGGCAATTAGAAGTAATAACAGAGGTAATATTTTTTATCAGGCCAATATCAAGCACACTGGGATGAGCGCTAGAAAGATCGGGAATATAAGTTGGTTTATCAGGCGCAGCAATCACTACATTATTTCTAATTACATAATCAAGCAGATTCTGCCATTTCTATTATTTGAAAAGCAATTCCATGCAACATGTTTGCAATTGAGATCTCCTACTAAAATTACATGCTTATGCAAATTAAACAGAGCGCGCAAATCATGACAATCTACAGAATCGCGATAGGTAACTGGAAATTAGTAAAATCTCTGTATTGTTTAATTCAACTACACATGCTACTGCTATTAGAGTTTTAAGTGCTGGTAGCTGTACAAAGTAATGTTTTATATTGTTTTTAATTAATAAAGCAACACCCCTACCATTGTCATTTCTGTAAATATTGTAACCATTACTCATTAATGTGTGCTTTTTTTTTAGTAATGTCTCACAGAGAGCTATTATGTCAATATTAAATTTGTGAGCATAATGGGATAATTCAATAAGTCAATCGATCTGGAGTTCCAGCATAGTATTTTAGTTTTTACATTCATATTAAGCTAAAGAGAAAATCTGCAATAATACCTATTTTACTAGTGAATCAGGGGCTTGCTTTAATCTTTCTAAACAGTGCTTTAATTGAGAAAAGACATTTATTGAATTAAGAGAAGAGAATATTGATTTAATATCATGCAAGAAGCTAAATAACGAGAAATCAGCAGATGAGTTGTCAGAAGGTGCACTCCATGCAGAAGTGGGTTTTTATTTGAAGATGATGAAACTGTTTTAGAAGAGAAGTTATTCACTCTGGGAGTAGAGGAACCCTAGTTTGAGTTAGCTGATGCAGATGCGGCTATATTGGAGTAGCTATTTTTAGGTAATGAAGGAAAATGCGAGGAATTCAATTGAAATGATACATTCGTAAGCGACTTACTTTCTTTAGCCAATGTTGAGCGATTTTTAATATGTTTTTGAAGAATATGACAGCTCTGGTGATTCGCATGGTGATTACCATTACAATTTGCACAGATCGGTGAACTATCAGGTGGCGAGTCGCAGTCTTCAATAAGATGTGGGCCAGCACATTTCTTACACTTTGGTTTACGAATAACAATTTTTCGCTATGTGATTGAAGGATTGGCGTTTAAAATACTGTGTAACTCCCGAAAATATCAACCTGTTTCCTCTATATTTAACGTCAAAGTCTTGCTTGCATGCCGATCATAGAGCTTTCAGAGATTCTGTATGATTTCTAAGATAGCTGTATACAACAATTGGAGGTATCTTAACTGACTTTTTTACAGTTGATATCTGTTGTTTATTTACTGGAGAAGAATCATCTTCGTCCATACTTTCAGCTTCTGATAAGGGTTCATACTCATTATGGGTACTCACTGTTATCTCAATAGACTTATCCTCTTTTTTACGCTTTTTACTTTCTGAATTCCGGGATTCAGACACATTATTAGAGTTGTCTGCCATAGTATCAGCAGAAAAAATGCCACTAAGTGGCATTATCTAACTATTTGCGTGTTTTACCAAGCAAATTATCACTTCAACCAAGAGGGAAAAAAAAGAGAAAAAAGTATATAAAGTAAAATAAATGTAGAAAAAAAAAGAAAAGAAAAAATGAAATATATGTGAACTAAATTATAGTTTGATACACCGTAATATGCACTATAGTTTTGTAAACGTGCATGTTAGTGTATAGTTTGATACACCGTAATACGCACTGTATAGTTTTGTAAACGTGCATGTTAGTGTATAGTTTGATACACCGTAATATGCACTGTATAGTTTTGTAAACGTGCATGTTAGTGTATAGTTTGATACACCGTAATACGCACTGTATAGTTTTGTAAACGTGCATGTTAGTGTATAGTTTGATACACCGTAATACGCACTGTATAGTTTTGTAAACGTGCATGTTAGTGTATAGTTTGATACACCGTAATACGCACTGTATAGTTTTGTAAACGTGCATGTTAGTGTATAGTTTGTTGATTGCTAGTTTAATGATAAACTTTGAACCCTCATTGAATACTTCAAGCATGTAAGTTTTACATACTAACATTGATCTTGTTGTAAATTATCTATTTAACTTTAAATAAAATCAAATAAATTAAAATTAACATGAACGAGGAAAAAATTACTTTTGTCTCACTCATTGCCATCGTCAGTAATTGACTTGGGAGTCGACTTCTGTATCGCTAAGGCCCATTAGCCTCAATAATTATTGTTAATTAAAAGAAAAATGAAATTTAGGGAAGTATTATACAGTTAGTGATATTAAGTATTGATGAAAATTGGTTGGTAACAAGTAAAATGTACATACGCCTGAATGTATCTGCTCTGATTTACCTGCACTATGACCAACAACGTTATAGAGACACATACACAGTTTCACCTCTTCCACTCAATGTTTAAAATAAATTTAAATTTTCAAATTATAGTCAGAATATTATTGAGTCAGTTAGTATTGTGATAATTGCAATTAGAGAAAGTGGAGTGAATGTTTTACATCAGTTTCGTACAATGGACATCTTTTACTCTTTTCTATTTTAGTTGTGTTTAGCTGCCTGGCCATGTAGATTGCAGTTACTTTAATCATCTCTTTTGTAGTATTTCTACTTTCTCCTCGCTTAATCGTATCAAATTTTCGAATAGCCGAAGATACCACTCTAAGTACTTACTTAGTCAAACGTGTTTTAAGTATTATGTCTTGGATGAGCCAGATTCATTCTTTAACAGATACTTAATTGAAGCTTAGTTAAATGGATAATATCGATATATTTTGTAGATACGCATGCGTACAACCCACACATTTGGGAGGCAATTTTTTTTACTGGTTAATTATATAATAGATCACAACATTTTGAAGGCAAGAATTACTCTTTTGGTTATATGTAGTTTTTAGTATTAATTCTGCAAATTGATTCTTAAAAAGAAAAATGGACTTTTATAAATGTTTGCATTGCGTAAGGACAAGCTTAATATATCAGTACAATTAAATATCACACTTTGTCTTGTAAAGGATTTGTACCTCTTTGTTGGGCTTTTGGCAAACGGAAACATCTTTCCAGTAATTTTACAAACGGGAGAAAATATTCGGTTAATAATCCAAATGCAAAGGAAGTTTGGAATTTGGAAAAGCCCGAACATACCATACCTAAAGAATAAGTAGGAGAACGGTGGACTGTACAGAAAAGCAATCATTACTATATCATTATGAAACAAAACAACGACTATGAAAAAATTCTTTTAAAATCGACCTTTTTGTTGAAGACAGGGAATAAAATTTACGCTGGAGTTATACTTGCTATCAAGGCTTGCTACAGATAAACCGAGAGGAGATAAAATGACTCATTTGTTGATAAACTTGTTATTTACAATTAACAGGGGAAACCAAAATCTACAATACTGGAAACACAAAGTTGAAATTGTAAATAACATCTATGATGTATAAATATGTAATTTTGTTTTCTTTTCTTTATTAAGCTTACAGGTAATTCGGTTTACACACCGTTCACAAACTGCATGAACTGTACCAAGCAAAGCGTTCCAACAGATTGCTGGACAAAATAGAAGTGGCTTTGAAATGAAAAAGAATTTTTTATGGGAAGTACACTAAATGAAAATGAAATTCATGTGAATGATAAGAAAATGATGAATATTGACTAAAAAATTAGAAAAAATCAAACAAGACATTTTGTTTTTTGTGAAATAATTATTGATTTTTATATAATTACAAGACAAAGAAGTAGTTTATTAAATTTATCAATTCTTATTGTTGACTGTATCTCTATAGCTCTGCTTGCATACGTCAGTGTATGTTTATTTTTTTCTCCAGATCTTGTCTTATTGAATCCTCCTGATGATTATGCGTTTCTATTAATGCAGAAGACTTGTTTATTGCATTTGGCATTCTCACTCTTATTTGACAGCAATCCTTGCAATTCTATAGAAACCTGAATCTGCTTCATTCATTTCTTCTTTAGCTGCTGGCAATTTATATGAACTGGAGTGGAAGAAGAGATTTGAGCGAGATCCCTGCTTAATAATTTTACACATTGTTGAGTGGCGAAGGTCATAAAAATCTGATTGCTTGGTCTGTCAGTTTCGAAAATCGCACCAATTATTAAATCTATTGTGAGAAAGTTGCATGGCTTCTGGAATAAATAGAAAAGAATAATTTCTTTTAGATTTCTTTCTTAACTTATAGAGGGACCCCCAAACAGTCACAACTTACATTCAAATATATCTTTGTAATCTACTAATATTATTACTTATACTGAAAAAGTATTTTATTGATCAGCAACAGTTACAGATTATTATAAAAAGGATATAGAGGTTCGGTCAATTCTTCACCGACGTTTCGGCAAATTTATTGCATTCTTCAGGTTCAAAGGTTATAAAGCAAACAAAAAAAAACTAAAAATACAAATTTTACTAAATAAATAGTACAGTATTATATATATGTCGCAGGAAAATGATGAAAACCGGGATTTGATCAAATCCCAAAGGGAGATGAACAATTCACGGAAGATGTTAAAAACACAATGTGATATTGCCATTTCCTCAAAATAAGTAAGTGATTTGATCAAATCCCTTTACTCATTTAGTTAATTGATAAAATAATATGTAAGATTAATTTTAAAGTATTTATTAAGTAAATCAGACTGTGGAATAAGTAACATAACAATAGTCAGTAATATAAAAAATATTTTTTTAATGAGTTTAACATTTCTAGGTTTTTTTTTTTTTTATAAATCACTTTATTCAGCATGCCCCATACAGAGTGTAATACATGCTATCACATATACATAGAAAGAATATTGTTTACATACACTTAATTTTAAGATTACAATTCATACATAGAAATTGAAAAGTAATTAATATATACTATAGTTAATAAATATACAAGAAAATACCTAAACATAAAAACATGTAAGGAAAATACCAAAAACTACTACATATAAGAAACATTAAATAATAAGATAACAAAAGAGAAATTACAGATAAATTACATCCACTATTACTACAAATTATTGAAGTCCACCCTGTTAACAAAGCGAACAAATTCACTTATTACTCCTGAATGCAGCAAAGAAGAAAGCTGTAGACTGTATCCTTTTAACACCATAGCCCGAATGGCTGACGAATCGCTTCATGACGCGAACATTCAAAAATAATGTGGGTCACATGCTGCGGAGACGTCCGGTCGCATGGACAGTTGGGATCAGCAACGAGGTTAAACCGATGAAGGTAATAACGAAATTTACCATGGCCGCTCAGTATCTGTGTTATTTTAAAATTCAGAGCTAGGTTCTTCACCTTCAGACGGTCATAAACAGTAGGGAAAAACAATCTCGTAGTGCTACCTTTGCTACTCGATATCCACAAATCATTCCATTCTCCATAACTATCCATGCTTGAATTAGAAGCTATAATATCACGAGAAATTTTGGAGTAGGAAACATCGAGTTTTTTGTTTTTTGAGGCTGTTTTTGCTTGTGAGTCAGCGAACTCATTTCCAGCCATGCCCCTATGGGCCGCCACCCAGAAAAGAGAAGCTTTGATAGGATTCTGCGCGTGTCTTCATAAAGTGGTTTATGATTAGCCGCGTTTCTTAAAGAGTCTAATGTCACTTTACTATATTAATGACTTTACTTTATTAATGACCAAGATTCTGTGTACTCTAATTAGCTTTAATTTCAGCTTAGAGGTTTTCAGCGCGTGAATCCACGCTGGTGCTCCATATGTCATAATTGGAACGGCGACTGCATCATGAATGATCTTCAAGGCATTACAGCCAAAACCCCAGTGGACTCTGGAAATTCTTAAAAACATGTTAGCTGCTTTTAACATTCTATCACAAATATTATTTACATGAGCTTTCCATGTAAATCTAGAGTCAAATGTAATACCTAAATATTTAAATTCAGTGACTGTTTCTAAAATATTTCCCTCCAGATATACAGGCACTCTAGGGATTTTCTTCCTTTTGGTTATGTATAAGGTCTTACTTGTACTGCTATTAAATTTTACCTTAGTATCAAAAGACCATTTAGCAATTTGATGAGGCATATATTAGCACTTCTTTCAATCATTGTTTCATCGATGCCCACAACAACCACTAAAAGGTCATCTGCAAAAGCAGTAACAAAGCAGTTCGATGGTATTGGATATTTTAACAGACGATCAAACATAATAATCCAGAAACGCTGGCTCAGAAACTGAGCCCTGAGGACATCCCTTTGTAACCATCCGAGAAGCTGAATATGACCGATATGAAACAGAAGCCCACCGTTCCTGAAAATAACTTTTGGCAAGTTGAAACAAATTACTAGGACAATCATGTCTTCTTAGTTGCATCAATATTTCAGGCCACCAAGCTGAATCAAAAGCTCCCCTTACATAAAGAGAGATCAACAATATGTCCATGTTCGATTCAAGATGAGATTTGATAGTCCTGCTAACATGGACGAGAGCATCTACAGTCCCAGTCTGAGGCAGAAAACCAAACTGATTTTTACTTAGAATACGCTTGGAGTAGTAATGATGTAAAATCCTACCAATAAATAACTTTTCAAGAAGTTTACCCATAACTGGCAATAAACTAATCGGGCGAAAATCTGAGATTTCATCATAGCAGCTTTTTCCAGGTTTTGGGATGATGATAAGTTTAGATTTCTTCCAGATTTTCGGAAATATGTTTCTTGATAGGCACTCATTAAATAGAGATACTAAGAATTTTGGAAAGGCCTTTAAGACAATTTTAAGAATATTACATGTAATTCCGTCCTCACCAGGCGTTTTTTTAGGATCCATAGAACATTTCTAGTGAAATTTATTATAATATTCATCTATTTTCATTAAAACATGTGGATTTGTGGCATCTCGAGTTACAAAGGACGTTACTTTTTCTACAGGCACAACTATTTGTTTTGCATTGTACTTTGTATTTTTCACAGGAACACTTCTTGAAACCTTGTCCTCCAAATATGGATAATTTTCCTGCACTCTCACGCAGACTAAGTTTAATCGATGGGACTGTTTCTGTAAGAGTAGTGGTAGCTATTTGAAGAGCGTTGCTAGGAAGCCAATCTTTTATAATTCCAAGTGAAGTACCAATTTGATATAAATTATTTTTTATATTTAATACAATCCGTATAATGTTATTTCCATCAAATGGACCTCTGTCTACTTTAGGTATATCGATCAGAACTGTTGAACCTATTAAAATGTCACTAAATTACTTGGATGAAGCCTCTCTCAACTTTTCAGCTGATCTTTTCAGGTTTTTTTGCAGCATCTTCCCTTTGATCCTTAATGCTCCCTTCTTTTTGGCATAAATAGCACAGAATTTTCGCTCTATATCCTTCTTTTCCTACCCTACTTCCGCATATTGCGCGTACTGGAATTTTACAAATATCGCATAAATGGGCTCCACTAGATTCCATTTCACAAACAACACAACATGCTTTTTCTTGGCTGTCAAGTGCTTTCCCTTCTGATGCAATCAACATTACAGATGTTTTATCTGTCGAAGCAGGGACTGAAGTAAAGTTGTTAGTTAGTTCGTGTGTTGTTAAAGAAGTTAATTCAAGTTCAGGTAGATCCTTAAAAGTAGCCTTTTTGATGTGCAATTCAAATGGTGATAGATCTTGTGACGGCGTAAACTCACGGCCGTTGTCACTTTGTAGTATGTGAGGGCAACCCACTTCCAGAAATATTTAATAGCTCCATTGGTATTTCAGCTGCTCTTTTCGAAGTAATGGCCGCAGTAAGCTGAATTTCGTGCGTGATCCTGGTAGTGTAATAGCCATTTGTAATTTCTGTCCGGGGTCGACTGTAAGTCAATTAAATCGACTTGACCACGCTGATTGAAGTCGCTAGACACTATTGGGCAAACAACGATTTCTTTTCTTGGAATTTTTTTTTTAGATTGACATACCGTACTCAGCTTTAAAAACTCCAGAATAAATAGTGGGTATTAGATATTTGGATTTCAAACTATACAGCATTTTATTTCTGCCTCCGTGGCCAGTTGACTGATGAATTTCCCGAAGTATGTGATAAAATTCTTCTGGAGGCACTATTTTCACAACTGGATCGAAGTCAGACTTTCTCTTCAGAACCAAAGATTTTTAGCACCGACTTCCATCACATCGCATTTTTTTCCATAATAGTATTGTTTACTGGTCCGTTGGAGTTTAAGTATTGATGCTAATTTAAACTTCAATGGCTGTGATAGCTTCTTCTATTCTTTCACGAGTCCACAAGGATTTTCCTTTATCATGCCGCTCGTTCAAAAACGTTTCATTAAACTGTTCTTGGCACACAAATTCGGTCAGAGTTTGATTTTGTCCTGTATTCAAAGCCATTTTTCTGACGTGCTACTTGATTAACGTTGAATACACGAAAGTACATAATAATAACCTTCGTTAGTAACCCAATAATAACGGTTAGGACGTTACTGTGTGCGCAGTGCGTCGAAGCACTCGAAGCTAGCAGCCATGGACGCCAAATAGTCCTGGGCAAGTCCTGACATATTTATTTCGTCTTTTCACTGAAAATAGTTAAGGGATTTGATCAAATCACTTAATTTTTTAGGGAAATGGCAGTATCCCATTGTGTTTTTAACATCTTCCGTGAATTGTTCATCTCCCTTAGGGATTTGATCAAATCATGATTTTCATGATTACCTGCGATATATATTATAGCAAACTGAATTTATTATAAACTATTGCAGAACAAATCAGAAATAAACTACGTACATCTCAACTATTAAAATTTAAACAATATGATAGATATATATCGCATTAATACGATATAAGTTTAAAATATAGAAATCTAACATAAGAATGTACTTACAAAAATTTTTCTGTTTGAATTTCTTCACCAAGATTAAGGAATTAGGGTGTTTCGAAATTTATAAAGGGCAACGAGAGCGGATGGGAAAACCGTGCCTTACTGTGTATGTTAATTAGGAAATTCCAGGAGACTGTTATGTATGGATATTTCTTTAGGGACAGCTGTTAAGCAGCCATCAACATACTTGAAGAAAAAATGAATTATGAAGAGTAGTTTTTTAATAGAAATTTGAATAATTCTGACATAATGATAATCCGCAAGAATAGGTCCTAGGCTGCTACCCATGGCTGTACCAAAGATATGTCGGTGGAATTGTTGATTATATTGAAAATATCCTGATTTACAACAATGGGAAAGCAAAGAAATGAACTTTTGAGGAGGGATATTAGCTTTATTTTCTAGAACTTGAAAATCTCTTTTTATAATTTCAATCGTTTCTTCAAAGGGAAGTTTTTTCAGATTGAAGGAATCTTTACTATTATAGAATCTTTAATATGTCAATTAAGAATTTTGAAAGATTACAAGTAGGTGCATTGATAAATGAGATCATTGACCTTAATAGATTATTGTTTTTATGTGTTTTAACTAAGGCGTAAATTTTTGGTGGGGTGGATGAGGAATTAGAAAGGCGAATTTTAGTTTTGATATCTATTCATTTTTTATCGGATGACAATATTAGGATACTGGGATTCCGAGATAGGAATAATTTAGAGGTTTTTTCTAGGGAAGAGATAGGTGACCTAATTTGTTCGTGAGTTTGAGATTTATGTTGATGGTTGGTGATGATATTATCAGATTTTGCTCTAGCAGTGTCTTGTTCACTTATATACAATACAAACTTTATTCTCATAGCAATGAGTTTTACATTTTTTTTGCTATAAAACAGCTCCAATTAAACCATGGCTTGTTGTGAAGCTGAATATGGTTTTTGTTTTGTTTGAGAAGTCCAGCTTCCTTGAAATGCAACATGATGGAATTTTGCGCCTAATGCTTTTATATCTTGAGAAAATTCTATATCAAAATACGAGGTTTCAATGATAGCATCAAGTATTCGCAGATTAGTTTCATCTCTACGAAAGTAAGTGGTTTTGTCGTTTACATGTTTGTCGCTTTCAAACTCAGAAAACACAAAGAGTGATCGGAATAGTGGCTAAGTTCTAAGATTTTAAAGTCTTTAATAATATTAGACACGAGAAAGAAACCCACACAAGGTCAACTACACTAGCGCCTCTAGGGTCTAAGTAGGTAAACCTGGCAGGGCTATCGCTATTGTGGACTTCAGCTTATTTTCCTCTTGTATAAAAAACTATCAATTAGTCCCGTTGTTCTTGAAGTTCTCAATTTTCTTTTATATTTAGTAGAATCTTTTGCAGCCTCAGACGTATCTGTAAATGTCGTGACATCGCTATCCAGGTCATCATCGAGTTCTGAGCCTGTCTTTTCAATCTGATATTTTCCTAATTCTGAGAGTGATCTTATATTTATAGCCGGTGAGCTTGCGTTTTTTCTAACAAATATCTTACAATTTTTACGCCAAACAAATTCAAAAATTCCTTTAGATTTTAATTGCCTGGCCTCCCTGTAAATTTTATAATTAACTGGGGAGAGATACTCGTAGATAAATAAGTGAATTTTTTCCATAGAATCGTTCAGGTCTGTCGAAAATATGCCTTTTTAGCACTCTTTTTTGTAGCGATATGGGCCCAGTGAGGCTTTGGATAGCGTGGGGTTTCCCTCCCCACAGACAAATAATAAACAATAGCACTCTTTTTTAACTGTAAGAACTTCATTATATCAACGTTTCTTACAAATGTGATGATAACTACGCGAGGAGAGAGTTGACCGTTTCTTCAGCGCAGCCGATAAATCGAATCTAATTGTGACTCACATATCTCGAACCCAATGAATTGACAAATTTTATTAAATAGGCTGAATAAATTTATTTTTTATCGGATGACAATATTAGGATACTGGGATTCCGAGATAGGAATAATTTAGAGGTTTTTTCTAGGGAAGAGATAGGTGACCTAGATTGTTCGTGAGTTTGAGATTTATGTTGATGGTTGGTGATGATATCAAATTTTGCTCTAGCAGTGTCTTGTTCACTTATATCTATTTTATCAATACCGTATTCTATATCACATATAATATTCCCTATCGGGATATTACTTTTATTGAATGGTATAGCAAATTTAGAGCCTAAGCTTAGTCATAATTTAACATTACTAGATATATGTACTGACTGTTGGTAATTGTGGAATTGGTTAATGATTTCATTTGGTAAGTATTTTTGAATGTCTAACTTTAAGTCATGAAGTTTTTTATTACAATTTATATTATGAATAGTAATTTTTATTTCTATATTTAAAATACTTTTTTTAAACCTTAAACTTGGCCGATGTAATTCAGCACTGAAGGGATGGTGTTCGGAACATGGAATCTTGATATTATCATTAATGTTTTGTAGAAAGATTCTATGATGTAGACAAGTTAGTATCAAAATTCTTTGGTTAAATAAGGATTGAAGTAAGGATGCTAATTTTCTATTTTCCTTAGCCCAGTTGTTCAAAACATGCAGCATCATTTCCATAGGTTGTGGAGATAGAAGTAACAAAAGCCATTGTACAGTGATGAAATTAGTGCTTACCTGAGCAGTATTGATGTTTTGATATTCGTTACGACCGCTGTATTTGATGTAAAATTGAGGAATAATGATCAAAAGTTGACAGATTTTTTACTTTGCATTCTTCGTATGCAATAACTTTACTTGGGTTTACAGTTACAGATACATGGGTAATCAAAGGAACACGCGTTAAATGTTTAATTCAAAATTGTGTACATTAAGCTGCTTACCAATATACTTTCAACAACTTACTTACTTTCAACAAAAGGTCTTTTAATGAATTGCCAAATGTAAAATCACGTTTACAAATTACAATAAAAATAAAGGTTTATCAGAATGCAACAAATACTTTATTTATACAAGTAATTATTCAGTTAATAACTTATAGAGTAAATTATAATACTTTTCAAATAAACAATAGTTACGCTTGACCGTTGAACTTAAAACTTTGTGAAATGTCGTAGGGGTCCAATAAAAAAACTTAAAATGTTGAATAGTTTTTTTTGGCCCCAGCCAACCAAAATTTTGCTTGTTTTATGATACTTTCTGATTACACGTCGTTTTTTTAGAGGAGCCAATTTTTCGTAAAAGCTCCTAGTTAATAATCACAAATGGCATAAAAGTGTTCACATGAAGGATTTTTCAAATTGTAAGAAGATGCCCCTTACAGAATCAACCAAGAGCCTGTTTCTCTCTATGCCCATTGCGCATTAATTGAGGAGAACACTCCTCCCACATTGCCATTGTGTCCAGGGATACACAAGAATAATTCACAAATTTTATGTAATTCTAAAAATAACCTTGTATTTGTGCAACTTGGGAAAAATTCCCTCTACTGTTCATGCAAAAGTCAAAAGACTGTCCATTCTTGTTGAAAAATATATTTGAATGGACTTTGTTGGTCTAACACATGAGATATGAGATACAACAATATAGCACAAACAGAAATTGTTAACATCAAAATTCACTGAAGCCGGACATTTTTAAGGTTTTTACCTTTAGCTGCCGAACGGAGAATATGATGCCAAAAAGGAGGAAGTTCCGGACATCTGGCATCCCTATGCATATACATGAATCCTTATTATTTTCTCTTACCCCTAGTAAGAGGAAGTATTGTAATCGTGTCAAATTTTCGATACCGGAAACATCCGTTTTGAGGTCCCCTAAGTCCAAAAAAGTGGTTTTTAGAAAATGGTGTGCGTGTGTGTGTGATTGTGAACAGCATAGCTCAAAAACGAAAAACCGTAGGAAGTTCAAACTTGATATTCCGTTTAGATATCACCATGGGATCCGACAGTAGGTTATCTGCAAAATTCCTCAACCGTAAGTACCACAACCACTAGTAGTTTTTTTTTGAATATTTTTGCGATTTTCTCAAAAATGGCTCCAACGATTTTCTTGAAACTTGCGACATCAACTGCACATACAAAGAGCTACAACTTTTATTTGAAACATTTTTCCGGGATAACTCATTTAAGGGTACTTTTGGGGGAGGTGGTGTTACGGTTTCCTCTAAAGTGCTATTTCAGTTTATTATACAATTCTGTCATCTAAATATGTTAATTAGAATTAAATGTCTTGTTGAAATTCCGAATTTGAAAAAATCGGATGACCGGAAGTGCGCTTTTACTCAACATTTTTTTCAGTTTTCGACGAACTCCAACGAATTTCATCAAATTTGGACAACGATTTTCTTTAAACTTATTATATCAATTACATATATAAAGATCTACAATTTTTAATTGAAACATTTCGTTGGGAAAATTCAATTAAGGGGCTTTTGATGGAGGGGTGGGCTTCTTCTTCTTCTCATCTTCTTCATCTCCAGTCTTCTTCTCTTCCATCCTCCAGCCTTCCACTATTCTTCTCCTCCGTCCTCCAGTATTCAAGTCTTCTTCTTCTCCTCCTGTCTTCTTCTTCTCCTCCTGTTTTCTTCATGTTCTTCTTCTCCTCCATCCTCCAGTCTTCTTCTTCTCCTCCTGTCTTCTTCATGTTCTTCTTCTCCTCCTGTCTTCTTCATCTTTTTCTTCTCCTCCATCCTCCAGTCTTCTTCATCTTCTTCTGCTCTATTCATCTTCTTCTTCTCCTCCATCCTCCAGTCTTCTTCTTCTCCTTGTATCTTCTTCATCTTCTTCTTCTCCTCCATCCTCCAGTCTTCTTCATCTTCTTCTTCTCCTCCTGTCTTTTTCATGTTCTTCTTCTCCTCCTGTCTTCTTCATGTTCTTCTTCTCCTCCATCCTCCAGTCTTCTTCTTCTCCTCCTGTCTTCTTCATCTTCTTCTTCTCCTCCTGTCTTCTTCATCTTCTTCTTCTCCTCCTGTCTTCTTCATCTTCTTCTTCTCCTCCATCCTCCATTCTTCTTCATCTTCTTCTGCTCTATTCATCTTCTTCTTCTCCTCTAGTCTTCTTCATCTTCTTGTTCTGCTCTATTCATCTTCTTCTTCTCCTCCAGTATTCTTCATCTTCTCCAGTCATATTCTTCTTCTCCTCCAGTCCTCTTCATCATCATCTTCTTCTTCTTTTCTACTCATCTAGAGGTCTTCTAGATTCATATATATGTGCCGCCAACGATATGCTGGAATTACAACAATAAACAGGTGGCGTCCGCTTTTTGAACAAGACCCAAAATTAGTAGAACCCACAGTTACTATAATGAACAGTACTATGGAGCAGGAAGAGCGGCGGACAAACAAGATGAACAGTTGTCAAGTGCTCTTAAAGTTTTGCATGAAATTTCTGGGACTAATATCAAAGTTAACGCTGAATTACCAAGGCTAAGGAAGCAATTACAGATCTTATTGAACTATTTAATAAACTTCAGGAAGAAAATGGTAATCTAAAATCCAAACTTGATTACAGCAGACGTGACAAGTCTGCAACATATGCAAATGTCGTCAAACAACAAACCTATGATATGTAATTATAAAAATTCTTTTAAATTAATAGTAAAATCTAAAAAAGAAACTAACAAGTGGGATACAAAAACAACTTGATCACGTAAGGTTAGGTGTTGGCATAAACAAACTTAAAAAAATAAATAATAGGTGTGTACTTATTGAAACACTAAATAAAAATGAAGCAGAAATTATTAATAATGAATTGAATGAAAAATGTAAAGATAAGTTAATGTCAGAACATATACGGAAAAAACAACCTAGAATCTCAATTATAAACATACCTGATGAAGTAACCGTTGAAAATGCATTCGATATCTTTAAAAAACAAAATTCTGATCTTGATATTGTTGAGGAAAGTTTTTGTTTAGGACTCATAAGAAATTAAAAACAAGAAATTTAGTATGCGAGGTTTCATCTATCCTACGGCAAAAATGCTTTCAGTTAAACTAAAAATAACCTTTTCTATTTGTTATTGCCGTGATTTTTTAAATTTAATTAGATGCATGAGGTGTTCAGATTTAGGTCACAGCATAAAATATTGTAAAAGTGAAAATGTAAATCTCCTTATTTGTTCAGAACATCATGAATTAAGACAATGTAAATCTGAAAATAAAAAATGTATTAATTGTTTAACTTATAATAAATATGCCGGTTCTAATAATAAAGTTGGTTATAATCACATTTGTTTTGATAAAAATTGTCCAAGCGTGCTATTGAAAATAAGAAGGTTACAATGAAATATCGACTATGGCAATCGACCGTTTACAATGTTTACAAATTAACCTACATCAGTCGATTAAAGCAACCGATAACTTACTCGAAATCGCAACTGGATTTGTAATTGATATTTTAGTTATACAGGAACCTTATAATAGAAATAATTCAATAGCAGGTTTTTCTAAGTATAGAGTATTTCAGTCAGGATTACAAAGGAAAAGATGTGGAATTGTGATATTAAATAAAAATATAGGTAGCGTCATGTTATCTCAATACTCTAATGAAGATATTGTAGTTGTAGAAATTATTTCCTTACAGTAACAAATGATATTAGTCTCATTTTATATGGATATAAACAACAATATTTATGAAGATTTAAAGTAATTAGATAGTATAATTAATGAAATAGTACAAAATAAGAAAATTATAATGGCTGCTGATACTAATGCGCGATCTCGAACGTATGATGTCATAACTAACAAGAGAGGAAGAAAATTAGAAGAATATATTTCGAGCAAAAATCTGTTGGTTATGAATGAACCTTTCAGTAGGCCAACCTTTGAAAATAGTAGAGGAGGATCAAGTTATATAGATGTAACATTGGTAAACCAGGCAGCAGTTCAAATTTTGATCGACTGGAAAGTGAGTGAGGAGGAAACCTTATTAGATCATATTTATATAACATTTATTATCCAATTTGGAAATAATCATCTTTTTAAGGCTTTCAATAAGCTAAAATTTAATACAAACAAAGCAAATTGGAAAAAATTTCACAAATGTTTGGAATTAAATTTATACAGAGAATTTAAAATTGAACAATTATATGGAAGTCTTGAAAAAGAACTGATAAAAGTATCAGAGACATTTTCCGTGATAGCATGCTTCATTTTGTGGTCATCGACCGGTTTCGGGCGTTTGTCAGACAGTGTGACTTGCACAGAGCAAATTCAGTTTACACACTCACCACAACAAATGATAAAAGTATTTGAGAATTCTTCTGAACTAGAGGAAAATGTAGAAAAACTTGAAAAAATTATAGTTAAATCATACAAATTATCAATACCTTATGCAAGAAAATACAAGGGTAAATCCAAACATAAAACTGTAAAGTGGCGGTCCGAGGAGCTTACACATTGAGAAAAGAGACTAATAGGCCCCGAAGATTATTTCAACGAACGTACAATAATTCGCTTTTGAGGGATTCTAGGAAACAAGATTACTTGGAAAAGAAGAAAGCTTATCAAACCAAAATGGCCGAAAGAAAACTGGAGTCATGGAAAGATTATTGTACTAATATAGTAAAAAATAATCCTTGGAGTAGCATATATAAATCTGCAGTTGGAAAAACAAAGAAACATGTTATTTACTCAGCAACTGAAAACTCAGATGGGATACTCACAAAATCAACTATAGAAACAATATCTACAATTATGAAAACATTTTTCCCAGTCGATGAAAATAATTATGATACACTAGAACAATCTGCAATGAAGATCGAATTAGACCAAGACATCTGATTTCAAATTTTTCTGAAGCTGAAATAGAAAATGCCATTAAGGAAATTAACCCAGGAAAATGCCATTAAGGAAATTAACCCAGGAACTCCGGGCGCCGATAGTTTAACAGGCGATATAATTTTAAAAGTATTTTATAATTTTTCCATTTTTCTACACTGAATTGCATAACATGTGCTTAAAATTTGGAAAGTTTCCGAGACATTGGAAAGTAGCAGAAGTAGTGCTAGTAAACAAACCTGGCAAAGAAAATTCAACGAATCCAAGCAGATATCGCCCTATCTGATTGATTTCTACAGGAGGTAAGGTTATAGAAAAGTTACTAATAAATCGAATTATGCATTATATGTTTAAAAATGATCTCATATGTGAGAGACAGTTCCGATTTAAGCCCCAATCGAACTCGATAGATGCAGTAAAGAAAGTGTAAGAACTGATGTCTACAGCTTTATGCGCTAAGGGAGAGGTTTTACTAAAACACATGTAAAGGACTGGCCCAAGGGCTGTTGGAGGGCCTACAAAGTCCCAAGGATTCTTGTATTAAAAACTTGTTTACCTGTGCGTAACTTGTCTGGCGCTAATTTTCTAGGCTTGGCTTAAGTGGGTTTCCTTTGGTCTCAGTACGGTGTTGTGTAGAATGTATAGTCGTTTTCTGATGAGATGTCGGAGATGTTGTGAGCTGGTATTTATGTAATAACAATCCTATTGGTCTGGTAGGGTCTATTACGCTAGTTTTTGGAGGTATATTGTGTTTGCAGGGTAAAATTTGCGTATCTAAAGAAAGAAAGGATACTCTGTCGATGAGTCGCTGCCCAGGTAAGTCGTCAGAAAGGTTGAAATGAGAAAGTCAGACCATATTATTGCTTTGAAGACATTAGCGATTAAGAAGTCATAATAAAATTTCTCACATAGACCTACGATGGAGTGCCGAAGACCGCCAGTTTAGTATTGTTGGCTGCATACAAGAACTTATGTGGGGGGGTTGCTTTTATCGTGAAATCTTGGTGGAATTATGGAGACATCTGCGCCTGTATCTACTAAGAAGGTAGTTTGTGTGATACGGTCTTTCAGAAACAGGCGGCTGAATTGTTCATGGCAGCCACAGGCCGCCACTGCCTGCCGGAAATTTCATTTTTTGCTTGTAATTACTGGGTGATCTACAGCAATTAGCTGAGCGACAGAAAGTGTTATGGTTCCAGTACCATAGTAAACTATCTGCTATTTGGCGTCTACTGAATGGGAATGTTTGATGACTGCGACTTGTCTCTGGTGTTGGCGACCTAGGCCGAAATTGTGGTCAGGTTTGCAACTCTGCTATATATATATATATATATCCGGGGTCACCAATTTTGAGTAATGTTCAAGTAAGAATAAAGTAAATTAATAAGAGTAATTTATTTGAATTAAACTGAATGAAACACTTTACAAAACTACATCAATAATTGCACAAACCGAACATCTGTACTTCTTTACTTTTTCTCTCTGTGATTGGTTACATGTTGCAGTATTGCCGCCAAAGATTTAACCATTAGATAACAAAATGTGTTGGAAGTCTCATCTTTATTTAACTCTTCTAGCCATGGCACTTTAAATAGTCAAATAAACGTAAAAAAACACAGCGGAATGTAATACTTCAACACTTTCAGATTAATAAAGACGGCGGACAAATTTTTTATTGTATATTAAACCTGGATTAAGCTCTTGGTTAAATGCGCTGTTGGGTGTGGCTTAGTGGTTAAGTGACGATCGAAAGACACAAATTTTCATTTTTATGCTAAACTCAGGTTAAGCTTGAAAGATTGGCCCTAAATGAGATTAAATAATAGTGCAATGGATGTTTCTGGGGCTTGGATAGAAGAGAAAACTTAAGTTGAGTCAGACTTATTAAACACTGTTTATAATGAATGAAAATATAAGTACTGCAATTACTTCACACTGTATAACTTAGAGGAGAGAAGGGCAGCATGAAAAGAGAGTGACAGACTGACTGGCAGAGACGCGGTATGAGAACGATGATCGTAGAGTGTTGATGGTTGTTCAAATGACGTTTGAGTGAGTGAGAATTGGTGGCTTGGCACCCTTTTTAAGCGGGCAACTGTACTAGCTCCTGAGGGCTAATGCAAGGGAGACATGTCACGGCGATCCATTACAATACGTTTCTAAAATTGCGAGGTTGAAGAAAATCGCTTGTCCCCAAGTGCAAAATTCCCTAAACGGTAAATTTCTTTTCTCAATTTTCCGATAGATACCAGCGAATATTGATTCAACTTGTTACACTAAGTTCTCGTACAATATCTTTCCCAGTTTTTTTAAAATTGATTCTAAAGGTGTATGGTGGGGCGTCATGCTACACTTCTTATCAGGTTGGTTGTCCAGCTATTTGATGTTGAGGGCAACTAAATATTTAGTGAACAATATTGAAGCAAATTTGTCAATTAGTGCATTGTAAGTATGTCTTGTGATCGATTTATACCGGATTTGTTTCGAACTTTTTTAATCTTGAACTTATTGTGATTATTATGAAGGTGTTTGCATTTTTCCCTTTGGCTAGATCAGTATGTGTTGCTGTGCTAGTATTAAGTATAGTATGTGATGTGTTGCAGACTGAACGAGAGGGTCAGACAGCGTGCAATGTGAGGCTAAAGTCCGCCCCCGGCCTCGCGGCCCTCGGCGAGGATGGAGGAGGACGAGGAAGATGAGATAACGCTGAGGAACAGGCGACCGCTATCATCAGCTAATCACCGGAGAGCGCCACGTCGATCTCATTCACCATTAGAAGTGGCAACCAGCTTGTGGACTGTACTAATAATAGTGTTTCTATTGACCAGAAGTGCTGTAATAGTGGGCGGCCGACAATCACCAAGCGATCACCAGCAACCACGACTCACTGTGGCCACATCGCCGGCCGGCTGTGACTTGATCACACAGACTGCACATCCGCCGCAGGATCCAGCACCCTACATACACCTGAATGTTTCGCATCCACTGTTCCGCGCTCTGCCTACCCTGGTTCAAGGCCTCACCTATATTGGTTAGTCTCTTATTCTATTCATGGTTTGCTCATTTTTTTTTACTTCCTAAATCTTCCAATCAGCTGATAATTTAAAAATAATAACAACTGTATTGATTAGATCATCTGAGAAGAGCATGTATAATTCAATGAGAGCATTGCTATATTTATATGGCGGTCAGGATAATGGAATAACAAACAAGTTTGTGTCTGGCTCTCGTTGTGCCATCGGCACACTTCAGTATCTTGAATAATGCAGATACAGTTGTGTGCGAGTGGTATTCCTGGGTATTCCTGTGTCAGCTGGACCAAGTATTCCCTCCGCTGGAATACCCTCATCATCATCACTAATACTCATAATCCATTTTTAATGTACAATTTAATTCAGTGCTATCTATCTACCAATTGAGATTTTTACCAGGAACTAACACAAGAACTATTTCTGTAGGATGCAACCAATCCTCAAAAAAACAGTTCCTAGCAAATTACTATTTTAGAAATTCCATATTGAACCAAATTTTTATTGATTGGTATATTTACTACTTGTTTACTTTCTCTTACTGTTGGTAAGGGAACTATTACTGCTGGTAAAGAGAACTATTACTGTTGGTGAGGGAAACTATTACTGCTGGTAAAGAGAACTATTACTGTTGGTGAGGGAAACTATCACTGCTGGTAAAGAGAACTATTACTGTTGGTAAGGGAA